>CM067217.1:60585561-60872758 GCA_034190945.1 Octodonta nipae | reverse complement strand
AAGATAAGGGGTGGGGAATGGGTAAAAATTTTTATAGTTTTGTTAATAACTTTAATTAATTTATTTTAAAAATATGAAAAAAAATATATTTTGTTTTCGTCATAATGAGCCTTTATTTGATATATAACATGATGGGTTAGAGATAATTTTTAATTTTTATATTTTCCATTTAATTCTATAATTTGCCCCCCAAAATAAATATTAGGGGTTTTCTCCTTAATTTTCCAGTAAACTTCAGGTGAGGGGCTATAACTCAATTTTTTTCAAAATTTCTAGCTTATGGTTTCGGAGATAAGGGGGAGGGAATGGGTAATTTTTTTAAATATTTTTGTTATCTTTTAATTTATTTATTTTAAAAATATGAAAAAAATATGTTTATTTTCGTCGTAATGAGCCCTTTCATTTGATATATTACATGATGGGTTAGAAACAATTTTAATTTTATATTTTCCATTAAATTCTGTAATTTGCCCTCCAAAATGAAAAGTAGATGTTTCTCCTTATTTTTCCAGTAAACTTTAGGTCAGAACCTATAAAAGTATTTTTTTTCAAAACTTTACGTTTTATAGTTTCGGAGATAAGGGGGGGGGAATGGGTAAATTTTGGTATATTTTCTTTAATATCTTTTTAATTAATTTTTATTTAAATATGAAAAAATATATTTGTGTTCCTCAGAATGAGACCTTTCATTTGATATATTACATGATGAGTTAGAATTTTTTGTTTTTAATTTTTATTTAATTCTATAATTTGCCCCCAAAATTATATATTATGGTTTCTCCTTATTTTTCCTGTAAAGTTCGGGCAACATTCTATATTTCTATTTTTTTCAAATTTTAGGTTCAGTAGTTTCGGAGATCAGGGGGGGGAACGGTCGATTTTTTTAGTTTTCCCCCCCAGAAGTACCCCTTAAATCAAAATTTCTTCTTTTGCGATACGTGCTCCTGATCAAGTCACCAAACTATACCTTCATACCAAATTTCAACCTCTTCTGTCCAGTAGTTTAGGAGAAAATTGCTGTGATGTGACAGAGGCAGAAATCCTGAGTGATATTATAAGGGTATCCGTATACTGTATATACGGAACCCTAAAAACGTAAATTGTGGAAATTGCAATTGTAGTATCAGTTAATTATTAATTTAGTTTTAATTGAATCTGAAATTTGGGATAAGAGACTGATGTGAGTTTGGACATCAATTCGGAATGCACTTGTTTCATGAAATTTGAAACCTGGGATGGGATCGACAGTGTTTTCTAATGTTGTGAGGATTCTGTTTTTTTTTTTTCAAAGATTTCTTTAAGTATCGTCAAGTTACGATGAACTAGTAATGTCCATTTATAGTTGGAGATGACTATTCTAGTTTCGTCGTGATAGTAAATACCAAGAGTGTTGTTTATTGGTTTGATGTTGAACTGTGAGACTTCTGATCCGAACAGAAGTAGTAACCTGAAAAAAAAGTTAGTTTTCAGAACGGAGTTTCATTCTGTCAAAGTTAACTTTCGTTCGTTGGTTTGTTTTGAGATTTAAGAGTGTGGCTGAATTATTGTGAATATCTAAAATTTGGAATGGACCGTTGAATTTGTTATGAAGTTTGTCTTTAATTTGGGATTCCTAGACCTAAACTTTGTCACCAATTTTAAATTCGGGAAGTTTGTCCGAAACGTGTTTATCAAAACGCTCTTTAGTTTTTTGCTTTTGTAAGACAGTTTCTTCGTTGGCTACTTTGTAGTAATAGGAAATGCGAATGTTCAAGTCTCGTATATATTTACTAATCAGTTCCTTATGGTTGTAGGTGGTTTCAGGTAGACGTATGTCCAAATACTAGTTCGTAAGGCGAAAAGGTATGGGTTTTGTTTGTCGAGTTATTGTAAGCAATAAACGCATACATTTAGGGGATGTTCATCTGGATTTTCGGCTTTATGGCTTCGAATCATTACTAACAAAGTAGAATGAAATCGTTCTACAGAGCCGTTTGTTTGCGGATGTCCTACGCTTGCATAAGTTAGTTTGATGTCGTACAGTTTACACAAGTCTTTGAAGATGGCGTTGTCAAATTCCCTACCATAGTCACAATGGATACGCAATGGCGTACCAAAATGCTGGAAGTATAACATCATAGTACTGACAACTGATTTGGCTGATTTGACTGCCAAAGCATAAGCTTGTGAGTATTTTGTCAGTTCGTCTCTTACAGATAAGATATAGTTGCTATTAGGTATTTTTAGTATGTCAATATTAATTCACTCAAACGGTGTTTCCGTAATGACGAGGGGATTGTCTAGGTTTTTGCGACACGCTTTGGTTGACAAATTTCGCAGTCCTCAACCAAATTTTCAATGTATTTTGTGAAACTTGGCCAGGTGTACATTTCCTTAATATGACGGACGATTTCGTTAATGCCACGGTGTAATTTATTTTTCCCGTTATGATATTGTAATATACTTCGTGGGTTCAATTTCAAAATTATAAAACTAAACTTTCACTATTCTAGAACTTTATTTAAATTCAAACAGCTGATTCAAAAATACAATAACAATCCCATATAAGCTAGTCGTCGCGGTATCACTGCCCGGCGATCGTGGCATGCTTTTTATCTTGAAGCGTTTGTTGTCGTGCTGAAATGGCGCAGGGTCGGCTTTGGGTAAATTTCGTAACACTGCCCCCCCTTTAATTCTGATCGTCCCGATCAGAAACATCCCCTCCATGGTAGGGAGCGAGTCGATCTAAATGAACCACCTTCAATTTAGCCTTGGGGTTTCGACGGATCCGGTAGACGACGTCATTCAGCCTCTTGACCACTTCGTATGGACCATCCCAGGCGGGTGTAAGCTTTGGGGATTTACCCTTGCTCCGTTGGGGGTTGTACAGCCAGACTTTGTCCCTCTCCTGGAACCCGACTGAATTGGCCTTGAGGTCGTATCGCGTTTTCAACCGGTCACTGGTGGCCAACATCTGCGTTCGAGCTAATTCGTGTATTGCCAGCATGTTATGTCGGAGCTGGTCGGCATAATCGTCGATGTCTTGGGGAGGTTCTTCGGGGGAGCCAAATGCCAAGTCGCATGGTAATCGCAGCTCCTTTCCGAATAAGACCCTGGCTGGGGTCAGGCCTGTACTATTATGTACAGCAGAGCGATATGACAACAGGAATAGGGGAATATGCTCATCCCAATCACGCTGGTTATTGCTGACGACCTTGGATAGGTGTTGTTCCAAGGTCCTGTTGAATATTTCACCATCCGTCTGACTGTGGGTGTAATGGTGTTGTTCTCGTTTTCCTGATCCCAACATCGTGCAGACCTTCTGAATACATTCAATTCGAAGTTACGCCCCTGGTCTGAATGTAGTTCCATCGGGACGCCAAACCTGCTAAATAGTTGTTCTACTAGCACCGTCGCTACCGTGGTTGCCTCTTGGTTGGGTATCGCATATGCCTCAGGCCATTTGCTGAAGTAATCCATTGCGCCCAGAATGTATTTGTTCCCCCTCTCAGACTCGGGAAACGAACCGGCGACATCGATGGCAATTCTCTCAAGTGGGACGCCCACATTGTACTGCTGCATTCTGCCCTTGGTTCGGGTTTTCGGGCCCTTACTGGCGGCACATGTGGCACATTTGCGGCACCAAGCTCTGACGTCTTCGAAGTAATTCACCCAGTAGTACCGCTGGCGAATTTTGTCTAGGGTTTTATTCATGCCGAGGTGGCCTCCGGTAATTCCATCATGTACTTCGGTCAGGATGGCTGGTACCTTTTTCTTCGGAACTACCAGTTGGGACTTGGTTTCTCGTCAATCCGCGCTTTCCCAAACTCGCTTGAGCATTCCATTGTCTACTCTTAGAGAGTCCCACTGAGCCCATAACGATTTCAGCACCCCGGAGTATCTAGCTACCTCGTCCCATCGTGGCCTGGGTGCCCCTCTCATTTTGAGTGACAAGATTGGTTCGATGTCTGGATCAGCCATTTGGTCCTGGATGCACTGTTCCGTTGTCCAGTCTTCATTGGCCTGCACTTGGATCTGCCTGATGGAGATACCCTCTCGCTGTTCCGTCTTCAGACAATGCTTGCATTCCGCTCTACAGGGTCTTCTGGATAGGGCATCGGCATTATTGTGCAACCGGCCGGCACGGTGTTCCACCTTGAAGTCGTATTGCTGTAATTTCTCCATCCATCTGGCCAGTTGTCCTCCGGTGTCTTCATGTCCAGCAGCCATTTGAGTGCGGCATGATCTGTTCGGATTAAGAAATGGCGACCATACAGGTATTTGTGGAAATGGTCTACAGCCCTTATTATTGCAAGAAGTTCTTTTTTGGTGACGCAATAATTTCTTTCTGGCTTCGAGAATCCACGGCTGTAGTACTAGATCACCCTCTCTTCACCATCTTGCACCTGGGATAGGACGGCCCCCAAACCTGTGTTGCTGGCGTCGGTGTCTAAGATTAACTTGCCGGACTGTGTAGGAAGGCTAGGATTGGCTGGAGCATAGTGCTGCCTTCTGTCGCCTGAATGATGTTTCGCAATCCTGATTCCAATGGAAGGTCTCTTTATCAGTGGTCTGCCGATGTAGAGGGGCGGCGATGGTGGCAAATCCCTCAACAAAACGCCGGTAGTATGAACAGAGGCCCAAGAAGCTTCGGAGTTCATGTTTGTCTCTTGGAACTGTCCAATCACGGATGGCTTCTATCTTGTCTTCGTTGGTGCGAATTCCTGACTCGGACACTACGTGGCCCAAAAACTCTACTTCTTTTTGAAACAAGGAACACTTCTTCGGATTGAGTCTCAGGTTGGCGTTATTAATTCTGAAGAATACTTCGCCCAGGTTCTTCAGATGGTCGTCGAATGTCTGGCCCATGACTAGAATGTCGTCGAGGTACACTAAGCACGTCCTCCATGTTAACCCGCTCAATACATACTCCATTAGCCTCTCAAATGTAGCGGGTGCATTACATAACCCAAAGGGCATGACCGTGAACTGAAACAGCCCTTTACTGGTGGAGAACGCTGTCTTCTCTCTGTCGTTTGCGTGCAGACCAACCTGCCAATATCCACTTTTTAGGTCTAGTGTGGAGAACCAACGGGAGCCTGCTAGTGTGGTCAAAGTGTCATCGATTCGGGGTAGTGGATAGCTGTCTTTCTTCGTGACATCATTCAGCTTTCTGTAATCCACGCAAAATCGGGTGGTTCCATCTTTCTTTTTAACTAGCACGACGGGAGCAGACCATGGACTGATGGATGGCTCAATAACTCCATTTTTTAACATGGACTCGATGTTTTCCTCGACTGCCTGTTGTTGCCCCAATGGTAGTCGTCTAGGTGGTAGTCTGATGGGTTGAACCTTTCCGGTATCTATTCGATGCTGGATGATGTTGGTGCGACCGGTAGTTCCATTTTTACTGTTAAAAATTTGCCAGTGTTTTGTGATAAATTGCTTGGCTTTCTTCTGGTTCTCTGGTGTCAAGTGTGTCAAGTGGTCAGCAAACTGTTGTAGGAACTCTTTATCGGGCCCTGGCTCCTTCACCGACGTCTGGTACTCTTCTTCGCAATTGATGATGGTCTCTACTGGCTCGAAACAAGCTATCTCTTGACCATTGGTAATTCGGATGTCGTTGTTGGACAGATTCAGGACTCTGATTGGTATATCTCGTCCGGTTTTCACTATAGCCCGTCCAACCAAGTAGTCATGAGCTAAGTGTACGGGCTCCACCATTCCAACGCAGCTCCCAGGATTGCTGTCTAGTTGCCCATGAATAATCTGTTCCGTTCGACCGGGAATTCTAGCTGAAGACTTTGCCACAATTTTTATGGGCGTGACTGATATGTTGACGGGCCGTGTCAATACAAATTCCTCATTCAGGAACCGAAGAACATCATATCTCGGGTCGAACATAAATCCATGCTGGCTAATTAGGTCCATTCCCAGTATAAAATCGTCCTCAATATTCGCTACCAGGACCCTATGCCGGATCATGTTGTCCCCTATCTGTAGCACGACATCTGCCTCACCCTGTATCGACATGGACTCGCCGGTGACTGTTCTGAGCTGGATGTTATTGGTAACTGACCGAATTTCTGATGCTCTCAAAACCCTGGACTTGGCAATGGACACAGCGGCGCCGGTATCGATGGTGATGATCTTTTCGAAATTGCCTTGTTCATCGACTGGAATGCTTTGGAGGAGTTCTAGGGCCGGACCTCTTAACGAAATTACCAGAGAAGTAGATTTTTCTTGATTGTCCCATCCATTAGCTGTAGCCACAGCCTCAAATTGCCGTTTATACATAGGCCAAGATGAACTGCCATCAAATGTGGGTGGTTTACTAATGGAACCTGGTACTCACGGTGTTCTGGTATTTTCCTCGCTGTAAGTCCTGTTGCATTTTTTTAATTTCTGTTTCTACCTTGTCTTGGATGGCACTGATTTGGTCTTGAACTGTGTTTTGAATTGAACTGATTTCAACTTTTACCTGGCTTTGGATGGAATCGAGGTCATCTACTTTTGTTTCAAGAGTGTCTACGGTATTTTTTTATGGTCTTAATGTCATCATTTATCTCTTTTATATCAGACTCAACTATTTGCATTCTTTCATTAACTGTTTCATTAACTTGTCTTACTATTTGCATTAGTTGTTCGAATTGCATTTGTCTTTTTTCTTCAGTTATTTTAAATTCATTTTGTCGTTTTTCTTCTAATAATTTAAGTTCATTTTGTCGTTTTAATTCAGTTTGATCTTGTTTTTCCACAAATTTCGAGAATAATCCTTCCATTAAATTTTGTTGTTCGCTTTTCATTGTAGAAACTAGATTTTGTTGTTCGCTTTTCATCGTAGTGACAAGATTTTCTAATTCTATTTTACGTTTTTCATCGATATTGGTGACAAGATTTCCTAGCTCAACTTTAAGTTTATCATCAAAAGATTTCACTAACCTTTGTTGAATTTCTTCTTGATGTTGTTTCTCCTTCTTGTCACGTTTTTCTAGAATCTGTGCAATTTTTTCGTCTAACTTTTCCATACTACGAGTTTCCATAAATCAAATTACGATTTTAACGGCACTTAATCCTCTACTTCTGATCACCAAATGTAATATACTTCGTGGGTTCAATTTCAAAATTATAAAACTAATATCCACTTTCACTATTCTAGAACTTTATTTACATTCAAACAGCTGATTCAAAAATACAATAACAATCCCATATAAGCTAGTCGTCGCGGTATCACTGCCCGGCGATCGTGGCATGCTTGTTTTATATTACCAGCATCGAATTCTCCAGTAGAAATCATCATCGTTCCTTCCGCTGCCGAGTCTTTTCAAGAATCTTTTTTTTTATCTTGAAGCGTTTGTTGTCGTTCTGAAATGGCGCAGGGTCGGCTTTGGGTAAATTTCGTAACAATATCGTTCAAGGATCAGCGGTATTTCGTCTTTTTCTGGGGTTTTTGTAACGTTTTGGCAAATTTTCCATTTGATTTCTTTTTCAGCGAAATGAAAGAGAGCATCTCTAAAATTGTTTTCGACACAGTATGTTTTAGATGGAGATAAAGTATCTTGATGTTTGTATATTGATGCAAAAAGAACTTCATTTACAATGTCATGATCATTTGAAAGTGGGATTATGAAATATTACCTTCTGCTTACGGTTTTGCTGGCGAATACATTAATTTTAAAGGTTTCGAAGTCAACGACTTTTTCGAAAATATCTTCGAAAATGTCATGATGAAATTCCTAATGATTGGATGTTTGGGGGAAAATTAAAATGTTTTTATTTGTTTTGTCTAGTAGTTGACAGTTGGAGAATTCAATTTTGCTGTAGTTAATTAGAGAAGTAGTTTTATAAAGTTCTATAAAGGTTTTAAAATTAAAGGTGTTAGTTTCGATTTTGACTGAAATGATAAACATTCGTCAAGATGGTTGATTTTAATCCGTGATAAAGCATCAGCGTTCTTGTTAACTTTACCAGGCTTGTAAATAATTTCATAGTCGTATTCTTCTAGTTTGAGTCTCCATCGGGCAAGCCTACTACCGGGATCTTTTATAAAAAATAGCTAACGGGCGATGATCGGTTAGTAGTAGGAACTTACGGCCATATATTATCGGATGAAAATGCTTAACCGGCCAGACAATGGCTAAGAGCTCTAGCTCAATGGTGGAGTACCGGGTTTCGGCTTTACAAAGGGTCCTAGAAACCTATGCAACCGGTAAATCCTTACCTATTGGCACTTGAGATAATACTGCGCTGATAGCCAAAGCGCTGGCATCTGTAGTCAGTACAAACCGTTCGTCAAATTTTGGGTAAATGAGTATAGGGGTGGAAGTCAATGTTCGTTTTAATTCATTGAAGGATTTTACGCACTCTTCGTTAAAATTGAACGGTTGGTCTTTTTGTAACAGTTTTGTTAGTGGTTTACAGATCTTTGCAAAGTTAGAAATGAACCTAAGGTAGTAGCCAGCAAGCCCTAAGAACGATTTTATGCCGTTAGGGTTCTACGGTTGTGGAAAGTTTAAAATACAGTCTGCCTTTGATGGATTGGGTATCACACTGTCTTTGGTTATAAGATGTCCTAAGTAAGCGACCTCCTTGCGGAGAAATTCGCATTTGTCAGGCTGTATTTTAAGGTTAGCCTTTCTGAGTCTTTTAAATACGTCTGTCAGTCGTCATAGGTGGTCATGTATTGTAAGCGAGTAAATAATTATGTCATCCATGTAAACCAGACGTCTTTCATTCTGGATTCTCATAAGAATGTTATCCATCACCCTTTAAAAGGTAGACGGAGAATTCTTCAATCCGAAAGGCATGCGGACGAACTCAAAATGTCCGTTCTCGACAGTGAATGCAGTTTTCGCGATGTCCTTTGGGTCTATTTCTATTTGATGGAAACCAGAGGCGAGGTCAAGAGTCGTAAAGTACTGGCATTTGCCTAGTTGGTCTAGTAGGTCTGAGATGTTAGGTAGAGGGTACTTGTCAATGACTGCAAGTTTGTTAAGTTTGCGGTAGTCTACTTCAAACACGCAACTTCTGTTTTCCAGAGGCGTCTAATTTCTTTGGCACCACCCAGACGGGAGAGGACCAAGGTGAATTAGAGGGTCGTATTATGCCTTCATCGAGCATTTTTGCTACCTGAGACTTAACTTCTTGTTTGTGAACTTAGGGATAACGGTATGATTTTGTATAAACGGGTTTCGCGTTGTTGGTATCAATGCTATCTTTGATTTCGTTTGTCACTTTATACAGCGGAAGTGTCTTAAAGTTTTATATTGAAAGGGACGAGGCTCGATTCATTCATAAGGATTTTCTGGTTGGTAATTCCCTGAATTACTACGTTTTCCTGAAATCTTTGTCTGAAACGTGTGCAAGTGTCTTGTTTGAAAATAGAAATGCCAGCAGTTAGAGGAATCGGTGATGTAGTATAAATTTTTTTGAATTTACAGTCAGAAGCGGTCTTATAGAAAGCTCTGTTCGGTGAAGTTCAAATTCGGGTCGAAACTGTCTAGATTTAGTGTTTGAATTTGGGTCTGAAGTTCTGTGATTTCCGGGAGTTCCGTTTGGAAAGGGAGGTTCTGAAAATTTACGGGCGAAAATTCGTGTTCCTTTTCAACGTAGTTGTCACATTTTGCGTTACCTGTTTTTGAGTAATAATCATAATCAGTTTGTGTCGAATCGCAATAGTCTTGGTCGTAACTTTCGAAATCAGTATTTTGGTATAGATTTTCGTATAAGTTAGTATTGGGTTGGTCGTACTCATAATTATAATAATTGTTCATGTGATGTGTTCGTTGTTGCCGGAAAAAGTTTTGATTAGGTTTATATTGGCCTGAACTTTGGGGTTGTGCACTTGTCGAAAGACGAGGTTGTTGAAAGTTGCTGTTCTGCTGGAAATTTTGAGTATTGGGTTGGAATTGTGGCCTATTCTGGAATTGGCCCGGTTGTTGTAAAAATGGGTTAGGATGTATATTCGAAAAGTTTTACCCATAGTTATGATTTTGTTGCGTTTGTCTCGATTTAGTGAGACATTCTTTAACAGTATGCCCCATTCTTTTACAGAATGAACATTGTTTTTGTACTGGAAACTGGATGGGCTTTCGAGGAGGTGGACATTGGTTTCTAAAATTTGAAAATTTTTGAGATTCTAGATGATGGATTTGGAGTTCACGTTTTATGCATGAAACGGCGGTCAGAATGTCTTTAGGATCGCTAGCATGAACTAGTTGTCCTATCTTTGGCTCTAAACCTGTTAGTAGGCTATTTAGTGCCATGGATTGGATCAAATCGATTTGTGCCTGTTTTTCTTTCTGAGTCAAGTTCTGTTTGTTAACCGCTGCAAGCATTTTTGCTTGGTGGGTTTTTAGTCTGGCTGAAAATGTTATGGGGGATTCAGTATTTAATTGCCTCATCCTTTGAAGATCCTGAATCAAGGCTGGGAGATCTCTAGGATCTCCAAAGTGGTTCTCTAAGAGTGTCTGAATTTCTGTTGAGTCGGGTTTCGAGAATTTATTAGTTCGGCTGCTCTGCCGCGTAGTTTATTTTTAATGTGCAATATTAAAAGCACTTGTTGGTAGTCAGTTGCCATACTATACGCAGTTTGGCATGAAGAAATGAAGAAATAAAAGTGTTTAAGAATATAGAGTTTCCGTCGTATTCTGGAATTATTGCGAAAATTTCAGAGATTTTGTATGGCTTCGTTTCAAAATGATTCAATAGCTTAAAATGTGGTTCAAAGGAATAAGAAATATGTGTATTTTAAACAAGAGAACTGATAATAATAATATAAAAATAAATTTAAAAATCGTTTATATTGATAAATAATTAAATCAAAAACGAGATGTTTCTACATACGTTATTAGTACCCCAGGTATAGGACTTGTTCTGCGGAAGCGTCAACTGGTTAGCTATATCGTTGCGTGTTCCTGGTCTTGTCTGCTACAGTTGTTGGCTCAAACAGGTAGGTATTGTCCACGGTGATTTGAAAATCTCCACAGTCAGTTGGTATGCACGTGTTCTAACTGTGTCGGACAATCCTACTGACTACGCCAATTTTATATCTTTGATTTCACTTTAGACATTTAAAAAAAATTATTTTATTCAAAACATAAAAATTAAAAATAATGAAATGTAAATTGAATATAAAAACTAACTGGACAAAATAAAGTAGGTATTATAATGACGACCGTGGGATCGCTTCGGTTATTCACACGAAGCGTTCCCACGTTAACATCAAAGTACCAGGAAGCTGTCAGCGTAATATGATACCGTTGCATAATACACGTGTTCACACCTAACATATATATATATATATATATATATATATATATATATATACATATATCTCAAAAGTAACATGAATACAATATGGGAAATAGAGTATACCTAAAGAAATCACAAAAAATAAATCTGAAAATAAATTCAATAGCCCTTATGAAATCAAAGCAAAATTCTACGAAATTATTAAATCCAACTACAAACCAAAAAAAATAAATTAATTTTTGTAGGTTTAAACCCTAATATGATTAGATATTTCTTCTTCTCAGAATTAACGCCCACTTCTCATGTTTGATTTCTATTTCAACATGACAATATTTAATTACACCTATAAGTAACACAGTCAGTATATATTTCCAAGAATAAAGTAATTTATAAATTTCGAATTTTAAATGGACAATTTTATTTTACAAAGACCTTAGTCATAATAAACAAGCGATCTCTAATAACGACTAAATTTTAGAACAAAAGTTAGCGTCATTGACAGAAAAAAAAAGTTTAATGTAGAACCCTTCACTCATTAGTCTCTTAAATCAAATTGCGAACAACATAAATGAGAAATACAAACAAATATTCGCTGTTATTAAAAGTTATGTAACTTCAGATTCAAACAGACACAAATTCGGTATTATTAAAGACCAGGTACGATATGGAAAGCGATATCAGGAAATTCAGGCTCATCAGATTGTGAATACTTTTCTGAATGCATCGTCCGCATTATATGAGATGAGCACCAGATAGAAAATCTATTACAGAATTAAATTTCAGTCACCACGTCGTTCGTTAGGAATTTTAATATCAAAATACAATAATTGCAAATTGACAAGTTAGCGTTTAATAAAGCCTTTCAATAAATTTAAAACTCAATTATAAACTTTCAGATGACTTAGCATCTTATCGAGCGCAAAAAAGTACTATAAATATGCGAACTATTAAATACTTTCAAATTTTTTGACAAACAATAAATTCAAAATCAAAGCGAAAATTTTTTAGAAAAAAGCCTCGAAAACAACACTAAACGATTGACAACGACTCCAGACTCGGAGTTGAAACGTCTCCATACACAGATAAGTATTACACAATATACAATACATTACTTATATACAGGAATACTGGTTGATCATTTTATAGACATCTCTTTCTCTCAGGAAAACTGTGAGGAAGAATCTCTGTACAGACAACCAGTAATCCGGGCAATTTTACGAAAGGTCAAATTTTTTGACAAACAATAAATTCAAAATCAAAGCGAAAATTTTTTAGAAAAAAGCCTCGAAAAGAACACTAAACGATTGACAACGACTCCAGACTCGGAGTTGAAACGTCTCCACACAGATAAGTATTACACAATATAAATACATTACTTATATACAGGAATACTGGTTGATCATTTTATAGACATCTCTTTCTCTCAGGAAAACTGTGAGGAAGAATCTCTGTACAGACAACCAGTAATCCGCGCAATTTTACGAAATTGCCTTACTACACTTTGTTCTACATATACAATTTTTTAAATACTTATCTGTTACAGGAAAAAATTTGGAGGAGAGAAAACCCATGAATAGACAAAATAACTATTAAATACAATGTATTTATCAAAGAAACTTTAACCTCTATTAATACACACAATTATTTATTAAATTCAATTAAGAAATATCCGTTTCGCTGTATAATAATTTATATTTAAAAAAGAACCGACTTCAGCTAACTTAAAATAAAAACCGTTTAGAATCCGTA
Organism: Octodonta nipae; assembly: GCA_034190945.1. NCBI lineage: Eukaryota > Metazoa > Arthropoda > Insecta > Coleoptera > Chrysomelidae > Octodonta > Octodonta nipae. The sequence continues at coordinate 60,859,777 of CM067217.1, read as the reverse complement.
TGCAATCAATTACTATTTTCAGAAATCTTCTTTTTTATCTGATTTAAGATACAATTCAATTGAAAATTTTAGCGTATTCTTATCTCTCTCTTTTCTTCCTCTCTCTTTCTCTCTCTAATTTGTATTTTTTGTCTATATTTTCCAAATATAATTTCACTTTTTTTGTTTTATTATTTGGACCACTTTCTATATAAGCAACTAATTTACTCTATATTGCATCCACATTGTATATGGTCACCCCAATCAAACTTATTGGTCTATCATTTTCTAAATGACCCTGTACAACTATAATTCAACTCAACTCAAAATTACAACTTATTAATTTTTGAACCACATTTATGACTATAATTTTACCCTAATATTTATTTCAACCACCCGGTAAATGCAACTGCTTCTAATCTTTTTGAACCCATGTCTAGAGTTATACACCGATCTGCGTCCTATAATTCAAATATCCTAACTGCTTATGCTTATATAACACATTTTTATGCACCCTAAATAACAATAATTTTAACTCACCCTTACTTTAAACACCTTGCCTAAGCAACTACTTATGTTCCAAACTATATAACTTTTCTAAACCGCCCTGTATAACTGTAATTATACTCCACATTATATTTTAACCATCCTGCATATTCAACTGCTTTTGACAATTTTTAAAGCCTTTTGTATAACTGTAATTATTCTCCGTCTTATAACACAAATATACACTCTGTATAACTATAGTTTTGCCCCACTCTTATTTCAACCACCTTGTATACGCAATTACTTATGTGCCACCCAATACAATATTTTTAGAATCACCCGGTATAACTAATTCATTTCCAACTTATATTTCAACCATCCTATGTATACAACTGCTTATGTACCACCTAATATTACATCCACGCAAGCACTCATCTACAATCGTATACCATATCGAAGAATTCCCCGATATATCAAATTTTCGTTTCGATAAACTAACGGAATATTTTCGGCCATTTCACGCGACTACTATAACGTCGTCTCTAAAAAAAACTTCAAACGCTTCAAACTGAAAACCATTACAAACACCATGTACGATATACTTTCATGGCAAACTAAAGCTAGATATTTATGATGAAAATTTTACATTTACCATGATGTTTACAGTTTGTTTGAATATATTTTTGCGTTTTTAGAAAAATGGTAAGTTTTACGTTATAGAAAAGTATACGGAATCAAGCTGGAACAGATTTTTGTAGACTACAATTTATTATATTCAAATTTCTTGACGAGTTTTAGAGAAAACAGTGAAGATTCATTGAAATTCACTAAAATCTAGTCCCTTATTTACTTTTTTTATCAAATTTTCTAGAAAACCGTAAATCTCATGTCATAAACAATTATATATTCTTAATATAATGCGGTTTAAATCATCAAAATTGCCCTCGCCGAATAATCGCTCGTCATACATAAAAATAATTTGGTCAAGTGCGAGTTGGACTCGCATACTAAGGGTTCCGTACCACCTTCAAGATTCTAATATTCCAGTTTCAGACAAGCAGGGAATGAGTACATTTTCGTATATTTGCCTTAATATCTTTTAAAGGAAGCGTTTTAAATTTATAAAAAATATACACTTTCATTTTCCACATATAGACTTTTTATTTTATCTGCTTCTGGATTCGCTTGATTTTTATAAGAATCCATATATATTTAATTTTCTAATTCGGCCCCCAAAAATTAACATTAGAATTTTCTTTTACTAATAAACTGTCAGGGAAGCCCTTTATAATCTACTGTATCAATTTTGAGGTCAACTTTTAAATTATAAGTTATTAAATATATTATTCAAATTATTTAAAAATACGAATAAAATATATATTTCAAAATTAAATAGTTTAGTATCTAATGTGGGAATTAAGTCGATGTTTAATATTTTTGATATCTTTTAAACAAATGATTTATAAATATGATATATTTGTAATTCACATAATGAGCCTTTTATCTGATACGATGCGTTTGAAAATTGTATTTTTATTTTCCACTTAATTGTATAATTTTTCCCTAAAATTACTATGGGGGTTTTCTAATAATTTTCAAGTGAGCACCAGTACCCCTAATTATTTTCAAAATTTTAGGTGGTATGGTTTCGGAAATCAAGCGAGAAATGAGAATTTGTTATATCTTTATGTTAATATCTTGTAAACAATTAATTTTAAAAATATGAAAAATATGTATTTGTATCCCTCATAATAAACCCTTTCATTTGATGTATTGCATTATGTGTTAAAAAATATTTTTTTATTTTCCGTTTAATTCTATAATTTGGCCCCCAATATTAATATTAGGGATTTCTTCGTATTTTTCCTGTAAACAAAAAAAATTAGGTCTTATAGTTTGGGGATAAAAGGGGGGAATGAATAATTTTTTAAATATTTTTTTAATATATTTTAAAATATTTATTTAAAAAAATATATATTAGTATCCGTCATAATAAGCCCTTTGATTTGATATATTACTTGATCCGTTAGAAACAATTATAATTTTTTATTTTCCATTTAATTCTATAATTTGCCCCCCAAAATAAATATTAGGGGTTTCTCCTTATTTTTCCAGTAAAGTTTAGGTGAGGCGCTATACCAGTATTTTTTGTCAAAATTTTACAGCGTATGGTTTCGGGGATAAGGGGGGGATAGATAAATGTTTTTATATTTTTGTTAATATCTTTTAATTTATTATTTTAAAAATATGGAAAAAATATATTTGTTTTCGTCATAATGAGCCATTTAAATTGATATATAACATGATGGGTTAGAAACAATTTTAATTTTATATTTTCCATTTAATTCTGTAATTTGCCCCCCAACATTAAAAGTAGAGGTTTCCTCTTATTTTTCCAGTAAACTTCAGGTCAGACTCTATACCTCTAATTTTTTTCAAAACTTTACGTATTATAGTTTCGGTGATAAGGGCGGGGAATGGTAAATTTTGGTATATTTTCGTTAATATCTTTTTAATTAATTTTTCTTAAATATGAAAAAAATATATTTGTGTTCCTCAGAATGGGACCTTTCATTTGATATATTACATGATGCGTTTGAATTTTTTTTATTTCATTTAATTATATAATTTGCCCCCCAAAATTAATACTAATGATTTCTCCTTATATTTCCTGTAAATTTCGCGCAACGATCTATGTTTCCTATTTTTTTCAAAATTTTAGGCTCAGTAGTTTCGGAGATTGGAGGGGGGAATGGTGATTATTTTTGTTTTTTCACCCCAGAAGTACCCCTAAAATCAAAATTTCTTCATTTACGATATGTACTCCTGATTGGGCCACCAAACTATACATTGATGCCAAATTTCAACCTCTTCCGTCCAGTAGTTTAGGAGAAAATTGCTGTGATGTGATAGAGGCAGAAATCCGGAGTGATATTATATTATATTTGTAGAACCTGAAATTTATATACTTTACCAATTATACCTACCCGATCCTGTTTTTAACAGCCGACTAAATCTACAACACATATACTTTAAACAGGGCATAAACAGATTGCCAAGGACGCTGATTCCCTACCTTATTTAACTCTTGATAACATGGATAATTGCAAGTCTATAAGCAAAGGATCTAAACTTAGTCCAGATATATTACCATACCCGATTGACAGCGATGCCGATTGACAGCGATGCAATCTGCGAAGCTTAGTTTTCCAAATAAACCAGCTACTTGCCAAAAACTGGGCAAAGAGTATTGATTTATGCGAAGGAATATACTATTTTCAACCAACTACACCAGATCACTAGCTAATGTGTATCAGATCCTCTACCAATCACCGTTAAATTTGTAGAAAGAGAAGTTATCACCAAAATAGTAATTGTTAGTACAATCTTAAAATTTTAACAAAAATTTAGTGAATTCATTGGATTCACCCGAGATGAAGCACAACAATTATTTAACATATCTAAATATATCTTATAGAAATTTCACATTAAACATTCCATTCAGCCGTTGTGAAGATTTATTTCAAAAATCCATTTTGCCAGATTTGGACCGATTGAAACGAAGCAAATTAAATACCAATGATTTAGACATCGCCAACAGAAATTATCCCAATATATGGATTAGTTATATGTCATCATAAACCAGCCCTTTGTAATAAAAAGATTAATCTGGTTTACAAACTTCACAATTACAATTATCGTTACCTTAATTTACCTATACATATTCTGCAAATGCAAAAGAAGATTCAGAAGGATTGTAATCGCTATACAAGGAGCAGATGTATATGTTTTAAACATTTACATTAGAATAAATAAGTATTTTAATGAATACTTATATGTATAGATTATTTTTATTACTTTTATATTAATATGAACATTCAGATTTGACCATCGACAATGATAAAATTGCCTTATCATTAGTTATTTGATGTCATATAAATATATGGTTTTTCACTTTCACTTCTGAGTTGTTAATTAAGATATAGAGATATTTCATTCACATTTATACATACTTTACTTATCACTGGAATTATTTACCACGATTATTTTTATACGCGATTTCGCAAATTTGAAATGAGTTTTAAAAAACATTAGGTTAATTTTATAAGGCTTCGCTTAAACACAACTATATTTTATATAATAATACTGCTTTATGGTTTCTTTTATTTATGTACAACGAGAGTTCGTTCCGCTCTTTGTTAGCCCTTCATAATAACTAATCATTTGGAATACACATGCACTCCTAAATTCTCCATTTTTTCTGACACTCTTTATGTCTATCTGCCAGCGCATGCTGTGAGCCTAAATAACGCCGGTCTTTTTCTAAACCAAACCTATACTTTTTGTTAATTGTGTTATGATTTTTCTTTTTTATTAACAAAACTTCCAAAGCTTGAGGATTATTTAAAGTCCAAAAAAATTTTATTTATTAAATATTTTGATTTTATATCATATATATATATATATATATATATATATATATATATTATATCTTTTTTGTCACACTGTGCCCCACCTTACCCTACTCTAGGCATTTTAGCATTATTAACCATCGATTTTGGATTCTATCAAACAACTAGTTTTTTTGGAAAATTAACAAAAAGCAAAAAACCGACTACAGTATTAATTGATAAAAAAAAACATTCAGCAAATTTATCCAAATTTTAATAATTTATCTTAGTATAGCATCTATGTTTTACCAAAACAATATTAAATTTAAACATCTTCTGGGTGTTCCAATTTGTTTGTCATGATATATATAAATATTCTGAACAAAAAAGGTGATTTCAAAATTGAATGATTGAAGAATTTATCTACCTTATGCTATACCCCATCAAGAATCAGTGACTTCAAAAAAAAACTACACTCTTCTACAACCGTGAACGTAATATAAAATCATAGTATATGAAAGCAAGTGTAAGAAATGAATATTGAGGACTAGCAAAAACGCGTCTAGTAGGCTGACAAAAAAATTACCTACGTAATAAACCAAACACGACCAGTCGCTATTGTGAGTTTTGTTTGCGAAAGTAACATCAAATAGTTGCTGCGATAAACTTCCTTCGCGATACATCTTTGAAATTATGAGTGCAATACGCGAAAACTTAAAAAGTTTTGAGTACGTTAGGAAGTGAAAAACATTATTATTTGTGGGTATTTAAATAAGGAATTTGTGCATTTTAACTTTAGGTGTAATTTAGGTTAAGTGTAAAGTGGTTTATCGTTGACAAAGAAGTAGCAAAATTGATTTGCTTCTGCATTTTTTGAAAGGTATTTATGCTATAAATTTTGTTTTTCTTAGAGGACGTGGGATATAAATCCATTTAAAATCATGAAATTTTGTTGTTTTAAAATTTTTAGGTTCATTTATTTTATGAGCGTAATATATATGTTGGTGCTTTAATACTTAAAACTCTTTTTTAAAAAACAACAGAATTTATTTGAAACACAACTATCACTACTTGTTACAAAAAAGGACTATTTTATAATGATTAATATAGCAAATTGAACAGACCAAATGTTGTGACTCTGAACAACGTTAAAAGTCTTAAAGTTGAATTCAAAAGCCAGTTGTTTAGGAATATTCTCCTATTTATAATCTCTGCTGGAAATGGGGAACTATGCAGAATCATCATTTATGCAGGTGCATCTAGTAATATAATATAGGTATTGTTTTAGTTTCTGCGTAATTCCTTTACAATGGATTATTATTTTATTATAGACATTAATCAGCATATTATTATTTATAGGTCATGAAAGGTGATATGTAACATATATAAATCTGGGGGCAGCGCTCAAACCCCAAATATTGTGACAGTTTAGAAAGAGAGAGCAATAGAGTAACGTGCTATTTCACATGCAAACCACTGTATTCTGCAATACGTGGAAAAATAGGTAACATTTGATTTGAATAATACTTCATAAAGTAAAGTAATTTAAATATATAATAAGATAATCTGCATATTCGACAAAAGTTTGCTGCATTTCGGATTGCCGTTATGATTATCTTGAAGATCGTAATTTATCGAATTTTTCGTGAGTATACACTGAGATCCCAAAGTACCAGATACTTAATTATGAATGTAATTAAAAATCCTTACAAAAGTAAATTTTTATATACGAAACTACATCTTTTGAATAAAATCATTCACTTGCCCCATCAACCTCCCAGGGGTAATAACTACCGCTAAAAAATTATAAACGAACAGGGATACCAAAAAGGGTAATTGAATTTTGGAGGTAGGTAATAAAAAAAATCAATTTCAAATTGTTTAATTTGTAAAATAATTAATGATGTCATCTACAAAAATAAAGTTTGAAGAAACTAACAGTATTTACAATTCTTATGCTCAAACTGGGCACCGTTCATTTCTTGACAAAACAATAGAATAAATAAATGCTTTATTTTAGCTTTAAGCTAGGATATAACATCTTTTTTACATATTACATTTTTAACAAGTGTATACAAAACATTTAAATTAAATTAAAATACATATTTCTCAATTTATTCCTATAAATGTTTACATTATGGGATGTTTTAATAATTTCTGGAAGAGAATTGTATACCCGTAACCCTTCCACAAACAATGTTTTTTCTAACACATTAGTGTGAAACCTCCCTATAAAATACTGGTCCCCTGTTCTTAAATTATAAGTTATCGTGTCCGATCTTTTTATCAAAAAACCTGTCAGAAACTGAGGAATTAAACCGTTTTTGATTTTGTATATAAATATCAAATTTGCTTCTTCAACCATTTGTTTAATATTAAGAAATTTTAGTCTAGATAACATATCCCTTATACTCGTATACCGATTGCATTTTAACAGTACACGCATAGCTCTATTTTGCAATATTTGCATTTTATTTAATTCCTGATTATTGCAGTACATCAGTAAGGAGATACAATAAGTAAACTGGGGATATATTATTGCATTATAAATTATACGCCTCGACCATTCGGACAATTGTATCCTATTCTCCCAAAGTATCCAATTTTCTTACCTAGTTTTTTACACATATAATCTACATGAACATTTAGGTTTAATTGTGGATCTAGCACAATTCCAAGATATTTTATTTCTTTAACTTGATCTATTACTTCACTATCCATCTTTATTTCAAAGTTTCCCTCATCAAATGTTTTACAGTTATGTCTTGTTCCGAAAATCATACATTTTGTTTTATTAGGATTAAGTTTTAATTTTTTAAACCTTATCCAATTTTTTAAAATGTCTAGATCTTTATTTATTGTTTGCACTACTTGTAAAAAGTTTCTTCCTGCTAAAGATACCACGGTATTATCCGCATACAAATTAACAAAACTATTACAAATATATTTATTTATATCGTTTATGTAGAGTATAAAAAGTAGAGGGCACAGGACACTTCCCTGTGGTACACCATATTTAACCTCAATTTTGTGTGATATTTTATTATCTACTTTAGTAGTTTGATATCTATTACTCAAGTAATTTTCTAACCATTTAAGAACCGTCCCCTCTATTCCATATACTCTACAAACGTTTATCAATTTTTTGCTGTCTATTGTCTAACAGAAGGTGTTGAAATTCTTCGAAAACGTTTTGCAACATCTTTGCGCTGATTCGATTAACTACTTGCTTTATTCACTGTTTTAAATGGTCAATATTAGTGGGTTGGCTCTAAAAGATTTTTGATTTTAAATAACCCTATAAAAATTTAATCCATTGGGGTCAGATCCATTTCATTTTGTTACGCTTACCGATCCGTCGATGCGAAACCTGTTTGAGATAAGCTGGTACTGCTGCTACACAATGTGGGGTAGCTCCATCTTGTTGAAACAATATATTTTTATTAATGTCTAGGGGCTAACAGTATTAGGAAAAGTTGTCGTAACTTAGGTATTAAAAGATTTGTTAAAAACTACGCATTCACCCTAGTTAATGTCCCCTTAAAGAATATTGTGCAATTATTTTGTTATTCATTCTGCTAGATCAAACGTTCACTTTAGTAGGATACTGAGTGTGTCCCTCCTTCATCCCATGAGGATTGTGCGCCGTTCAATACCGCCAATGCTACTTGTTGACCGTACCATATAAGGAATATTTTTGGGAAACATCGGATTCCTTTGGCATATATTTGTAACCAGTTTATACAGTTCTAGTCTTTTAATTTTTGTTGATAAAATTTCTCATTTTTCAAAATTATTAATATAAATATTTTACTTGCATCATTGTCATCAACTAATTTTAAATTTGAAAACGCGAGACGTAAGACCGACATCTAGGATTTTCGAGAGAATTAGCACACAGAGGTTCCGAATCTGGAACCGTTCCGTGTAATTGCTGTTATCCCTTAACTCCAAGGACAGAATGTCATGATAAAATTTTCAGGTTACTTCACCTGTCAGAGATATTGAATACCCTCTTCGAGGTCATTCCTTTGTTGGTCTTACATCTCGCGTCTTCAAAAGTAACTTAAAGTTTACAAGTTCCTAAATAAACTGTTAATAACTAAATTATTATCAACATCTAGCGAGCTAAAATAAATTTTAAATATTACTTAAATGACACAAAAAGATAATTTTAAGTATATCTTAAATAACAAAAAGATCTGATTTTTACTTTTTTGGGAAAAGGTAGCTTTTAGCCTTGCTGACTTAACCTAAGATTTTTGTGGAATAAATAAAGTAAGTTTGTTGTTGAGCGGTTTTTGTTTTTGCCGCGCAAGTGCTTTAATGTGATCATACTAACCTTTTCGCTTTTCCACACCTCTATTGCTAGTGCCTCACAGGTTCGTCGTCCGCAGAAACGACCACCCTCAATGGTTTCGTACCGTTCTACAAAAAGTGTGGATATATTCATGCTATTCCCTCAATTACCAAAACATTTTACGAGGGTGAAAGATATTACTGCCCAAATGAAAAAAAAAAGATATTCGTTTAATAAATATAACTTCAGTCATTTCTCAGCTCACTTGCACAGAATTAATAATAAAAAAATATTTAAATAACTATTCATTATCTCAAAAGCAACTTAATAAACCACACGAACTTAACAAATAAAATATAACATAAAATTTCAGTTATTTATAATGATGTATTTTATACAATTACAAAGAACATAAATATAAGCCAAAGATCTAAAAGATTAGTTGATATCTCCTCTTGCAATTTACTAATAAACAATTGAGGAAAACCTAATATGCAAATTAAAATAACTCTTAAAAGCCTATTAAAAAATTATAGAAATGTTATATAGTAAGGAATTTATTAAATATCTAAAATATCCACACATTTCTAGGAATTTGTTAAAAAATTGTTCAACAGACAGTTGAGATTGAATCCTTGTCCGAATTAATATTTTTTTTGTTGCAAGTATGCAGTTCCTTAATTTATTTATTACATAATTTACTTTAAAAATTCTAGAAATTAGTTTTAGCCCTGGTATATTAGATACTCGTATATAGTAAATTCAAGGACATTATTTTGATGTTTATAGGGGAAGAGTGCAAACAAAAGGTTACCTTTACGTAAAGCTAGATTGTTGTCAATTTCTCCAGATGGTTTCGAGCAACAAAATAGATTTTTTTTAATTATTTTTATTTTTAGTGGGCTCTTACAGCAACAAATTAGTATAAAATTTTGGTCTATTTTTTTTGATTATCTCATATTTAGATATTTTTCCTGCTGCCTTTACGTAAACTTAGCATTGTTGTCGATTTCTGCAGATCAGTTCGAGCAACCATTTCTTTTATTAATTATTATTTTTATTGGGTTCCTACAGCAACAAATTTTGCTTTATTTGTTTTTTTTTTGATTATGTCATCTTTAGATATTTTTCCCGCTACCTTCACGTTGTCGATTTCTTCAGATCGGTCCAAGGAACAAAATCATTTTTTTTTATTTATTTTCATTTTAAGTGCGGTCTTACAGCATCAAATTATCACCAAATTTTGGTCAATTTGTTTTTTTTTTATTATCTCATATTTAGATATTTTTCCTGACACCTTCACGTAAAGCTAGCACTGTTGTCAATTTCTCGAGATGTGTTTGAGCCACAAAATCGATTTTTAGCAACTAATTAGCAACAAATTAGCAACAAACTCTGATATATATTTTTTTAATTTTGCGAATTTGGCACTGACAGTTTTATGGAGCTCTGTACATGTAAAATATATTAAATGAAATTCATATAAACATTTATACCTATCGTATTCGTTGTGTCAAGATAAAAGAGACGTGACTTGAAATTAAACTGAAATGTGAAAATATTTTTTGATTTTGGATTAGGTGAAAAAAGCTAAACAAATCGTCAAATGATGATGAAACAGAATATGAGATAGCGGAAGAAGATATCAAAAACGAAGCTGTCAGTTAATTTAATTGAAGGTATCAATTTGCTACTGGTATCTGCGAACGCTCTAAACTAAAGTTGAACCATTTTTTATTGAACCCAAGACTCGGTCAAGATAGTAAGAATGTAAAAACATAATTGTTACAAAAAGTTATTCCTTCAGTAACAGATACAAAAAAATTAAACAAATGTCGCAAGGCTTGTGTTGTTATATGTTGTAAGGTGACAAAGACAGAAATAATTTAAAAACATAACCGGAAAATGAACAATACCAGATCATTTTAGACGACTTTAGAATTTTGACGACCCAGCAGATGATGATTTATTTCTATAAAAATGAAAAGAAAAGCTTTTCACAATGTATTATAGACATCACGTAGTTAGTGTTAGCTTTATTATACCTATAAACGTTCAGTGAAGCCGCCTATAATTTTCTCTGAATTTTATGCTCCGTAGTTTGGGAGAATGGGTCAATTTTTAAGTAATAAATTATTAAATCTTTAAAAATTTTTTTTTTCATTCATTGATTCACCTGGCATTCTTTCTTGCGAGATAGGCTCGATTGGTCATCATTTTGCCCAGCTACAAGTGATTATTATATATGTTGATGATTTCTCTGTGGACTCATGCCTCCCTTGAAAGATCAAATCATCCACTAGAGTAAATCGCATTCGCTCAAAAATTACAAACATCCATAGGCATCGGTGGGATTCGAACCCACGGCCAAAGTGTAGTCAGTTTATGAAGTGTACGCTTCAACCGCTGAGCTACCGGACCCCTAAAAATATATTTAAAAAATACAAATAAAATAAATTTGTAATTTTTATGACGAAGACCTTCATTTGATGTATTACAGATGCCCTTGAAAAGAAAAGTATTATTTTCCATTTAAGTTTAGAAATTGCCTCTGCCCCAAATTAATATTAGAATTTGTGCTATACTTTCTTGTCAGTTTTGAATGAGGTCGGGTATTCCCATTTTTTCCAAAGATTAGGCTCAGTAGTTCAGAGATATAGGAGGAAATGGGTCGAAATTTGAATATTTACCTTAATATTTGTTAACCAAGTTTAAAAATATGAAGAAAAACATATATATTTGTATTCCTCATATCGAACCTTTCCATTTGATATATTACATAATAGGCTTTAGAACATTTGAATTTTTTAAATTTTTTATGTATCTGTATTTTGTCTATTAAAATTGTACCCTTTTCATGTATCATATTAGAAGAATGCGTTAGAAAAAAAATATTTTGCATTTAATTCTATAATTTCCCTCCTCCTCCCATAAATATTAGGTTTTATCCTTATTTTTTCTGTAAGGTTCAAATAAGGCTCTATATTTCTATTATTTTTTCAAAATTGTATGGCTTATAGTTTGGGGGATAAATGGGGAATCAGTGAATTTTTGAATATTTTCTTAATATCTTCCAAACAAATTATTTTAAAAATGTCAAAAGGTATATTTGTATTCATCATAACGAACCTATTCATTTGATGTATTAATGCTTTTGAGGAAATTTTAACTCTTTGTTTTTCACTAAATTTTATAATTTGGCATCAAAAGTAATACTAGGATTTTTTCTCTTCATTTTTCCTGTAATTTTTGGACAAATTCTTATATTCTTAATTTTCTCAAAATATTCGGCTTAACAGTCTCGAAGATAGGGGGGAATGATAAATCTTTCCTGCACAGCAAGTTTCGGAGAAAATTGTCTGTGACACCCAAACAGACGCAGGAGTGATATAATGTGTTATTTATAAGGATTTCCGTATATCAATATACGAAACCCTATTAAGGACAAAGTGTCTATGGAATGGACCTTCTCAGTTTTATAAGATGCTTGAAATGTTGGAAGTATGGTCGTCGGGCTGATAATTGTAGTGCCTCCATTATGTAATTTATATCACAAAATTGAGGAATGTAAAAGCCAAAATGTTAAATATACTAACTGTAGGCACCCCGTTACTTTCTAAAAATTGAATGAACATAACGTGCTCAAACAGTGATAAACGAGAAGTTAGTAGGCAAAAGGAAAGGGTTAATTATAATCAACAGTAACTACAGCACATTAGTAACTTTAATATTAATCAGCAACATACAATAACATTCCACAAATCACACAACAACTTCAATATGTGAAATTGGACAGTGATCCCTTTATAGTGATAGTTCTGGAAATCCATATCACTAAGGATGTTAAGGACTATGGGTACCAAATCAAAGGCTTTAACAGCTAACTACATTTTTCAGACAGTTTCATACCGGTGCTGTAACTACTTATGTAAAGTGTTTTCTAATAAGTGGTACAGTGGAGCAGAAGCAGACTGAAGGTCACCGAAATTTCGTACAATTGTTCTCGAATGCGCAAGAGTTTTCTCTTACCAGATAATTGAAAAATGGAACAAAATCATCGCAATATATCATAGTGCATCTATGACAGATACCAGATTCTAAAGTACAAACAGAGAGTAAACTCTTTTTGGTTTACTATAATTTTCTAATGTGTTGCTGTTTTTTATAATAGAATTGAAATGAATGATCTCATTTAGCTATAAGGGAAAAATTGCTTATGCAATTTTTTAATGGCTGGATATAGTCATCTTTCATGTTTTGCCATGTAAATCAATTATAGACATCTGAAAGATTTTTCTGAGCTGTGTCATTTGTTTTGAGGTCACCAGCTTCTTATTTTGCCACTTACAATGAAAGAAGCAATTGTTTTTTATATTTATAAAAATTGCTTAAAATATATTACCAAAAATATACAAAACTAGACACATTCTCCTACCCCTGTATCTTAGCAACTATCAAACCGAAAATAAAAAAGTCACAAATATAAGTCCTCACTTGAATTTTACAAACAAAACCTAAGAGAAAATTAATTTTGGAGGGCAAATTATATTATTAAATTAATAAATAAAAATTTAAAGTGTCTTCAAACGCATCAATTGAAAGATAAGGAATAGAATTATATATTTTTTCATATTTTTTAAATAAATTGTTTGAAATATCTTAACAAAAATATACAAAATTAACGCATTCACCACCCTCTTTATCTCGGAAACCATGAAACATAAAATATTGAAATAAATTATATATTCACTTGAACTCTGCAGAAAAAATAAGCAGAATATGATAATGTGAATTTTTACGGCAAATTATAGAATTAAATAAAATAAAAAATTATAATATTTGTAACCGCATCATTTAATATATCAAATGACATTTATTTACGAACCTAGAAGAAGTAAAGTTTTGAAAAAAAAAAGAGAAATATATAGTGCATTAATTTTACAGAAAAAATAAGGAGAAAACACTAATATGAATTTTAGCTAGAAAGTAATAGAATTTAATGAAAAATAAAAATATAACAAATAAAAAAATGGATAAGGTTTAAGCCGAGCCCTATCAGGAAATAGCTCAGTATAGTTTTGTGTTTACAGACATTATGTAATTAGAGATAACCATTCTTTCAGTTCTGATAAAATAGTTTATACCTACTTCATTGATTATGTTCAAAATGGTGATATATATTTTGTGGTTTATTAGGCAAAAAAAGAATTATTAATCATTTTGAACAAATTATAAGAAGGTAAAATAAATCGTATGGGTTTATATTATTGTAATAAAATAATTTAGCTACACTGACACAAGAAACAATGCACAGCATTTACATATCATCTACCTTCAATCTGGTACCTATTCAGGCAGGAACCATATGGCAAACGGTTTGGCCGTTTTCAACGTGCGCCACATAATGTTCGTATTCTGTACCGAATGCTGGAACTAACAATAACTGAATAGTACTGATTAAGATAAAGTGACGAACATCTGTAGCTGGTATTCGTTTATATATATTTTACAAGATTTTCGGGCCTTAAAAATATTTTTAAAATACTAATATTTCAATTAAATTACTTGCTTAGATTTGTAATGATTTGTACCTCGTGTAACTCCGATCTTATTGTTGGTTATGTTTCTAGACAATATTTAGACATATTTCGGGAATAAAACGAAATCGTCCTACCACGCTTTTCTTAAATCTCATAACATACATTTATGGTGTATATTATTTATCAAGGCCGTAGCCAGAAAATTTCCTGGATATAAGAAAAGTATAGAATAAAAAAATATATTGTTATAAAAATGTTGTGTTGTTGCTTCGATAAAATTGAATGTTCAATCCCAAATTTCGGGGGGGTTTGAACCCGCGAACCCCCCTGCTTGATACGGCTTTATTACTTATTAATTTACTTATTAATAAAAAAAGTAAAGAATTATGACTAATATTAGTAATATAATAGAGTAATTCCTTTTTTAATCGATAGTCATTTAATATAAAATAGGTCAAGTAAATTCAAAAAATTCACATCTTTTTTAGGTTAGTCAAAATTCTAATAAATGATTTACATTTTTCCAGATCTGGTTAAAATTTCAATGAACAGTTTCCACTTACTGTCCAGAAATAATTCTTATATCTGAGGACATATTTCTGAGCCCAAACTTAATATATCTACTTAAATTGCGATTTCTAATTTATGTTTATTTATTTATAATTAGAAAAATTCCAAATGATTTTAATTTTGGTATCGGCAGCGGGGCTTTCTAGAAATGTGCTCTTTAACAACTAAGTGAATCGAAGGGTTGAGTAAGTCCAAATATACAAGAAAATTGTATAGATAAATATTTTTCTTTTGTAGTGACAAACCGATGATCAACTCGTATATATTTCTTTAGAGTTAAAAATTATTAACACTATTTGTGGTTTAACGTCTAGTTCGTTTGTTACCTTTCTTATTCATACTGTATTTCTCCATCAAATAATTTAGATATTTAGGGAGTCAAAAGAAAGGTAATTTGGTGTCAGGACTATATCAAATAATTTGGTCAAGTGCGAGTTGGACTCGCATACTAAGGGTTCCGTACCACCTTCAAGATTCTAATATTCCAGTTTCAGGCAAGCAGGGAATGAGTGCATTTTCTTATATTTAGCCTAATATCTTTTAAAGGAAGCATTTTAAATTTATAAAAAATATACACTTTGATTTTCCACACATAGACTTTTTATTTTATCTGCTTTAGAATTCGCTTGATTTTTATGAGTATATATGTATTTAATTTTCTAATTTGGCCCCCAAAAATTAACATTAGAGTTTTATTTTACTAATAAACTTTCAGGGAAGCCCTTTATAATCTACTGTCTGAATTTTGAGGCTCTGTAGATTGGAAGATCAAGGGCAAAATAGGTCAAGTTTTAATTTATAAATTATTATATCTGTTGTTCAAATTATTTAAAAATACAAATAAAATATATTTTTCAAAATTTAAATAGTGTATTTTTGTTTATATCTTTCAAACAAATGATGTAAAAATATGATATATCTGTAATTCACATAATGAGCCTTTTATTTGATATATTACATGATGCGTTTGAAAATTGAATATTTATTTTCCATTTTAATGTAGAATTTGTTCCTAAAATTACTATGGGGGTTTTCTGATAATTTTTCTTATAAATTTCAAGTGAGCCCCAGTACCCCTAACTATTTTCAAAATTTTAGATAGTATGGTTTGGAAAATAAAGCGAGAAATGAGAATTTTTCATATCTTTATATTAATATCTGGTAAACAATTAATTTTAAAAATCTGAAAAATATATATTTGTATTCCTCATAATAAGCCCTTTCATATTTGGTGTATTGCATGATGCGTTAAAAAAATATATATTTTTTATTTTCCGTTTAATTCTATAATTTGGCCTCCAATATTAATATTAGGGATTTCTTCGTATTTTTCCTGTAAACAAAAAAATAGGTCTTACAGTTTGGGGAACAAAGGGGGGAATGGGTATTTTTTAAACATATTTTTTTAATATGTTGTAACGATATTTCTTTAAGCCGGCCCTTATTTCATTTCAGTACGACACTGATCGCTTTAAGAAAAAAATTGTTCTCGAAATGGACGAAACTACCAAAAAAATAGTTAAGCAGGTTATGGAGGGAGTAGACGAAAAAATAGCCCAGATTCTGGAAAAACGTGACAACAAAGGTTAGTAAAATCTTTTGATGAAAAACGTAAAATATAATTGGAAAATCTTGTCACTACGATGAAAAGCGAACAGCAAAATGTAGTCTCCACGATGAAAAGCGAACATTAAAATATTGTCACTGCCATGGAAGAAAAACAACAAAATTTGATGAAAGGATTATTCTCGAAATCTGCAGAAAAACAAGGTCAAACTGAAGAAAAACGGCAGCTACAATTTGAGCAATTAATACAAATAGTATCGCAAGTTAATGAAACAGTTAATGAAAGAATGCAAATAGTTGAATTAGACATAAAACAACTAAATGATGACATTAAGAACATAAAAAATACCATGGATACAAAGTAAAGTACAAGATAAAATGCCATACAAAACAAAGTGGAAACCGAAATTAAACAATTACAACAAGATTTGCAGATACTGAAATACCAGCACACGGTGAGTACCAAAGTAGAAGCTAGTAGTGGCTACAGCTAATGGATGGGATAACCAAGACAAATCAAAATCTCTGGTAATTTCGTTAAGAGGTCCGACCCTAGAACTCCTCGAAAGCATTCCAGTCGATGAACAAGGCAATCTCGACAATCCTAGTCAAACACTATGACAATCAATCCTTGAGCCAGGTATACAAAGTCCAACTGAGTGGAAAAACGCAAAAATCCGGTGAAAGCCTCCAAGAATTCGAAGCAGAGATTAGACGGTTAGTTCTTTTGTCCTACCCAGACCTGCCAGAGGAAAAGAAAGACCAGTTGGCCACACAGAGTTTCATAAACGACATCAGAGATGTGGAAGTGCAAAGAAATTTAAGACTGGAGTCAAGAAAAATAATGAAGCTCTACTTGGGGCTTTGGAAGTAGAGGCCGTCATGAACATGTCCAAGCCGGGGGTCCGAGCAGTTTCCTTTAACCAGGAAGAGCCAGAGTTACCATGTCAAGCCCTGCTGGCTGGTCTGAACAAGCTATTAGAAAGGTCACAAAGAACTGGAACCAGAGGGGCATGTTACCGCTCTGGACGGACAGGACACTTTCAACGTGACTGCAAAGTTAGGCTACCTGAACGATCACTGACCAGGGCTAACTAACAGAACTGCCACATGTCCAGGGACCGTCAGCCAGTCAGCATAAGGAGGCTAATGCCCCACAAGCCCCCAAAACACTATCCATCCGGGATAGCAGCAACCTACTCATCAGGGGCACCATCAATAGCCGAGCAATTACCATCACCATCGACACCGGCGCCACTGTGTCCATTGCCAGGTCCAGGGTTTTGAGGTAATCAGAGATCCGGCCAGTTAACAGTAATATCCAGTTCAGAACAGTCACCGGCCAGTCCATGTCAATACAGGGTGAGGCAGATGTCGTGCTACAGATAGGGGACAACATGATCCGGCATAGGGTCCTGGTAGCGAATACTGAGGACGATTTTATACTGGGTATGTACCTAATCAGCCAGCATGGATTTATGTTCGACCCGAGATATGATGTTCTGCGATTCCTAAATGAGGAATTTGTATTGACACGGCCCGTTAACAGCTCATCGACCTCCATAAAAATTGCAGCAAAATCTCCAGCCAGAATTCGCTGTCGAACGGAACAGATTATTCATGGGCAGCTAGACAGCCATCCTCGGAGCTGCGTTGGAATGGTGGAACCCGTACACTCAGCTCATTACTACTTAGTTGGACGGGCTATTGTTAAAACCGGACGAGATATACCAATCAGAATCATGAATTTGTCCAACCACGATATCAGAATTGTCAATGGTCAAGAGATAGCTTGTTTCGAACCAGTAGAGACCATCATCAATTGCGAAGAAGAATACCAGACGTCGGTGAAGGAGACAGACCCCAGTAGAGAGTTCCTAAACAGTTTGCTGACCACTTGACACATCTGACCCAGAGAACCAGAAGAAAGCCAAGCAATTTATCACAAAGCACTGGTAAATTTTTAACAGTCAAGATGAAACCACCGGTCGCACCAACATCATCCAGCATCGAATAGATACCGGAAAGGCTCAACCCATCAGAATACCACCTAGACGACTACCATTGGGGCAACAACAGGCAGTCGAGGAAAACATTGACTCCTGGTTACAAAATGGAGTTATTGAGCCATCCATCAGCCCATGGTCTGTTCCCGTCGTGCTAGTTAAAAAGAAGGATGGAACCACCCGATTTTGCCTGGATTACAGAAAGCTGAATGACGTCACGAAGAAAGACAGCTATCCACTACCCCGAATCGATAACACTATGACCGCACTAGCAGGCTCCCGTTGGTTCTCCACACTATACCTAAAAAGTGGATATTGGCAGGTTGGTTTACACGCAAACAACAGAGGGAACACAGCGTTCTCCACCAGTAAAGGGCTGTTTCAGTTCACGGTCATGCCCTTGTACTGAGCGGGTTAACATGGAGAACGTGCTTACTATACCTTGACGACATTCCAGTCATGGGTCAGACCACAGAGAAAAATACCTTCCGTTGGAATCAGTATTGCGAAACATCATTCAGGCGACTGAAGGCAGAACTATGTTCCAGCCCAATCATAGGCTTTCCTACACAGTCCGGCAAGTTCATCTTAGACACGGACGCCAGCAACACAGGTTTGGGGGCCGTCCTGTTCCAGATGCAAGATGGTGAAGAGAGGGTGATCGAGTACTACAGCCGTGGATTCTCGAAACCGGAAAGAAATTATTGGGTCACCAGGAAAAACTTCTGGCAATAATAAGGGCTATAGACCATTTCTTAATCCGGACAGATCATGCCGCCCTCAAATGGCTGCTGGACATGAAGACACCGGAAGGACAACTGGCCAGGTGGATGGAGAAACAGCAATACGATTTCAAGGTGGAATACCGTGCCGGCCGTTTGCACAATAATGCCGATGCCCTATCCAGAAGACCCTGTAGAGCAGAATGCGGACATTGTCTGAAGACGGAACAGCAAGAGGGTATCTCCATCAGACAGATCTTAGTGCAGGCCAATGAAGACTGGACAACAGTGCATCCAGGACCAAATAGCTGATCCAGACATCGAACTAATCTTGTCACTCAAAACGAGAGGGGCACTCAGTCCACGATGGGACGAGTTAGCTAGATACTCGGGCGTGCTGAAATGACGTCGTCTACCGGATCCGTTGAAACCCCAGGGATAAGTTGAAGGTGGTCCATTTAGATCGATTCGCTCCCTACCATGGCTCTCCATGGGCCGGGGCAATCAGAATTAAAGGGGGGCGGTGTAACGAAATTTCTTTAAGCCTGCCCTGGTTTCATTTCAGTACCACACCGATCGCTTTTAGGAAAAAAATTGTTCTCGAAATGGCTCGGCAGCTGTAGAATTGTTCCTTAATTGGAATAGTCAGTGAGACAGAGACGACGAGCGTATATTGTAATGTTATTGTGATCACCAGTCCTGTGTAATTTGATGTAAATTAAATTAATAGAAAATTGAAAGTGAATATTAGTTTTTAAATTTTAAGTTGAACCCACGAAATATATAACAATATTTTAAAATATTCATTTAAAAAATATATATTTGTATTCTTCATAATGAGCCCTGTGATTTGATATATTACATAATCCGTTAGGAAGAAGTTTATTTTTTTATTTTTCATTTAATTCTGTCATTTGCCCACCAAAATCAATATTAGGGGATTTCTCCTTATTGTTGTGTAGAGTGCATGTGAGGGGCTACACTTCTATTTTTTTCCAAATTTTTGCGTCTTATAGTTTCGGAGTTAAGGGGGGGAATAATTAAATTTTTTAATATTTTTGTTAATATCTTTTTAAATAATTTATTTTAAAAATTTTTAAAAAATGTATTTGTATTCGTCATAATGAGCCCTTTGATTTGATATATTACTTGATGCATTAGAATGAATTATATTTTTTTATTTTCCATTTAATTCTACTATTTGCCACCCAAAATGAATATTAGGGGTTTTTCCTTATTTTTCTTGTAAAGTTCAGGTGAGAAGCTATATCTCTATTTTTTTTCAAAATTATACAGCTTATGGTTTCGGAGATAAGAAGGGGGGGATTGGTAAAATATTTCATGTTTTTGTTAATATCTTTTATTTAATTTATTTTAAAAATATGAACAAAATATTTTTGTTTTCGTCATAATGAGCACTTTCATTTGATATATAACATGATGCGTTAGAAACAATTTTAATTTTATATTTTCCATTTAATTTTGTAATTTGCCCCCAAAATTAAAAGTAGAGGTTTCTGCTTATTTTTCCAATAAACTTTAGGTCAGAGGCTATACCTCTATTTTTTTCAAAACTTTACGTTTTATAGTTTCGGAGATAAGGGGGGGGAAGGGTACATTTTGGTATATTTTCGTTAATACTATTTTTTTTAAATATGAAAAAAATATATATGTGTTCCTTAGAATGGGACCCTTCATTTGATGTATTACATGATTTCAAATTTTTATTTAGACATTTTCATTTAATACTATAATTTGCCCCCCAAAATTCATATTAATGGTTTCTTCTGTAAAGTTCGGGCAACGTTCTATATTTCCTATTTTTTTCAAAATTTTAGGCTCTGTAGGTTCGGAGATCGGGGGGAAACGATCGATTTTTTTAGTATTTCCCCCAGAAGTACCCCTAAAATCAAAATTTCTTCTTTTACGATATGTACCTGTTCGTGTTACTAAACTATACATTGATACCAAATTTCAACCTCTTCCGTCCAGTAGTTTAAGAGAAAATTGCTGTAATGTCACAGAAGCAGATATCCAGAGTGATATTATAAGGGTTTCCGTATAATGTATATACGTAACCCTAAAAATGATCCCTGTTGAAATAATTTACTTAAAAAAATCATGGACGTCAAATAAATCGAAAATTAATCTGTTGCAAACATATTGTGCATTCTTTAAATTTATTTTCTAATGTAACTCAGCAATTAAATTTAGAGATTTAGGAAGTTGATATGACATTTCTTTGACGTTTGGTTTATACTTTTTTCTTCCGATTTTCTAAAAACATTTTTTGTACGTTATAGCATAATGCAGGACAACACTTCTGAATTTACCTTCATAAAATACAATTTAATTTATTATTCCCTTTGATTAAGCCGTTTCAGAGATATGAGTGGGATGCATAAAACGACAGTTTCTTAATAAGGTTAAAAATGCTTAAAAACCAGCAAAATACTATAAAAATAATAAGTTAATGCACACCTGCTGCCTAAGGTTGATGACAAAATTTTTCCTACTACCCTCACCAAAATTGCAACTTTTGTTGAGTTGTCAATTCTACTTTTAACAAAATTAGGAACACTGCCTTAAAAAATCCAAGGAAATTTAGTGTATCAAATAAATGTATCCAGGAAGAAGTTATGCATTTGCAGGAGATATTTAACAATTTATTCATGAAAAAGATATATCAGAAAGTTTAAAACATGTTATATGGTTCTTGAAATTTTAATAATAATAATAATAATCATTATATCATTGCATCATATTAAGGAATTTTACAAAATAAATTAACAAGGTTGGGGATCGTATTCTGAACAGGCAATGAAAGCTGCGCATTGGATTACAAGGAGGTGCGAATGTTTACTATACATTGTCTCGGCCCCAAAATTAGATCATTAAATTTCTTGACCTCTTTTATAATGAGTGAATACTGAATAAAGAAATAATTAAATAAGTTATTCAAAACTACTGTTTTATTACATTATGCTAATTATAGTAGTCATGATTATTATGTTTAATAATAATATTAGGGGGGCTCAAAAATTCAATTAAAAAATATATTTTATGCAGTTAAAAAAAGTGTGGTAGGTACAATTTGGTTTTGTTTGTAAAAAGTCTCTAAATGGTGTCTAGAAAGATTTTCGAAAATAATAAATCAAATTTTCATTTTGCAATTTACATCAATAAATATAAAGCCATTGACAACGAAGTCAGAATAGACTTTGAAACGTTTGGTTTTCCATCAATATACGTCGTTTTATTTCCATTGTGGTGTTATTGCCCAAAAAAAAACATAAAAATAATCAAGAATATGCCACAAGCAACATTTAGAAGACAATAATAAATAGATTAGAAAAAACAAAAACCGACTTCAAAAGAAAATTAACTAAAAAGCATGAAATAATATTTTGCTACAATTAAATACTTTTTATGAAGTCGGTGCCAAGCGAAAGTGAAAATATTTTGATTACATTGATGAGTTGTAACTTCGCGACTTCGCTGTTTAAATTGGCACCGACTTCATAAAAAGTAGTTAATTGTAGCAAAATATTATTTCATGCTTTTTAGTTAATTTTCTTTTGAAGTCGGTTTTTTTTTAATGTATTTATTTTACAATGTTCAGTGATGCAATGGCTTAATTCTATGCAGTTTTCAAATCTAATTAACTCCTTCCATATAGCCTAACGTAAGGTGTTTTACTGTTATGTATTAGCTTGACCAATGGAATACCTTGTTTTGTAGATATGTATTTTAGATTAACTCTTTTAAATTTAACTTTAAAAAAAATATTTTCATTTAAATACAAATTTCAATTTTAAACAGGCAGAGTTACGCCTTACACAGGTTACTATAATGATCTCCGACGAGACCGTTAATTATTTCGTATTTATACAATTCAAGACGTCATACAATCTGCAATTTAGCGTCTACAGGATTATACTGAGAATTGTCATATCGTTAACGTAATATGATATTGCGAAATCGTAAATGATACGCTTCTCATGGATACTTGCTGAGTAAGCAACACGTGTGTATGAATTATGATATAACAACTCTCATCACAAATGAAAAGTTGATGGTATAGCATCAACTTTTTGAAATAACATTAAAATGTAATATGATATTTAAATGAAGTGAAACGTAAAACCTTAGCAATTGTCTGAAATAACTTATCTAATAATTCATAAAAATAATAATATCAAAATAAAGCATGAACAAGATAATAAGCAAAATACGATAAATTGGATAATAATATAAAATAGGTTACGAATGTAATGATAAACGATATAAAAGTAAATAATAAAATAATAATATTGCAAATAAAATAGTCCAAATATAATGTTAAAATCGTGTAAAAAAAGTACATACTTTATTAAGCAGTTTCTTTCAATTCAATGTCTTTTTCGGAATATACAAAGTCGGGCGAAGTTTTGGAATGAAGTGCTTAAAACTTCTTTTGGTCGGTTGTGGCGTATGTTGTGCAGAAGGGTTTCTTCTTCGGAGCTGTAATTTCTTATGCATAGTGCGGTATATGATGTAGGCAGCTATGATTATTATAACTGCAATAGTTACATATGTGAACCATGAAATATTTTTCGTTATAAATGGTTGATTGATTAAGTCATCTAAGTCTCTAGAGTATTGGTCAAGTTTATGACTGGCTATATCTAATTCTTCGATATTGAGGTGGTCCAGTTTTAAGGGTTGGAGTTCTGGAACTTTGACTTTATCTGGTATAGGTTTACAACAGTTATAAGGTATGTAAACTGGATGGGAATTATCAGTAGTATTTATGGATTTCCGATTCTCGGCTTGTACCTTTGTGATGCCGATAAAAGCACTGCACTCTGAGTAAACTTTGAGAACTGAGTTTTTATTTATAGTTACAGTTTTTACATCAGTTCCTGCACAGTTGATAGTGATTCGTATAGGTTCTGAAATTATGATTAGCCACGTATTAGATTCAAGTTTTTGCACATTATAGCCTTGGCTGAAAATAACGGAACTTTTGCAATTTTCCGGCACATTTTTAAAGTTTTTCAACAGTTGGGCTTCACATAGGGCGTTAGTGTCTATAAGGTAAGCATACAATTCGGAGCAAAGTTTTTCGCGAAAGTTTAGCGGTTTGCACGCACTTAAATCCTTTATTGGGATGTACATAAAACAATCATCATTTCTCGCAATGTATTTCTGGGTGAACTGAAGTACATGGTGTAGGCCTGTTCTATCGTCATAAATAGGGATAGGATAAAGATGGAAAGCGGTATAGGGTTGCTATTTTACGAGTGGTATTTTGAGAACAAAGACAAGATCTGAACGTGTTTGAAAAGCTTCAAGATCTATAATCTCTAAATATTTGGCAACATTTGAATATCTTACTGGAAGAGGTAAATTATTTTTTACTAAATTTTGTGAGATTTCTTGTAAGGCGGTTATCAAATGTTCTGGCGTTAAAATTGATGTATGTATTATTTTGAGCCTGGCAAGAGGTGATAGCGTTAAAAATGTCATTTAGGTTATCCTGTAAATAAAGGTAATTTTCCATCAATTTTTCGCATGTATAACTAAAAATGAAAGTTTAGCTAGAATATATGCTGTTTTGTCTGCGAGGTGAATTATTGTTCTTCTAATCCGGTTAATGTCTTCGTTAAAGGTCTTTTCATCTATTTGTAATTTTGCAATGGTCTTATTAAAATTTTTAATAACTGAAGTTGTGATGCTCATTTGATTTTTCATTATGTTTTCAATTTGCAATTGTTTTTGATTCAAACTATTAATGCTGTTTGTATAAAACTCGCCGTCTGAGGCATCTAAATTACCTGTTATAGCTTTAAATAACGTTCCGGCACCGTTACTAATCCGCGTTTAAACGTGTCGGAGTATATTTCTGAAAATTTCTCTTTAAGAGAGTTACAGATTTGTGTAATAACAAACTGATATGAGTTTGTATTTCGACCGAAATTATTCATAGAATGTATCGAGACTTCGTTTTAGTTAAAGTGTCAAGTAATCGGTTATTGGTTGTAAAAGCGTGTTCTAGTGCTGATAAGTTGCGGTGGGCTAGAAGAGTCCATTTGTGGTTGGATACGACGATCCTTGTTTCATCATGATAATATATCCCAAGTGTGTTGTTTATTGGTTTTAGTTCGAAGTGTGATATTGCTGATCCGAACAGCAAGAAAAATCTGGAACAGAAATTAACTTTCTGAATAAGGCTTCAGTCTATCGAAGTTAACTTTAGTCCTTTGATTAGTTGGAGAGTTGCGGAATTGTTATGGAGTTTATTTTTAAGCTGCGATTCTTTAACATAGACTTTGTCGCCGATTTGGTAATTTGTAAGGTTTTCAGAAACGTGCTTATCGAATCTTTCTTTTGCTTTTTGCTTCTGAACTTCTGTTCGTTCGCGTGCAATTCTGTAATAGTGGGATATGCGATTATTGAGGTCACGAACGTATTTGGAAATTAACTCTTGTTGGTTATAAAGTGTTTCGGGAGGTCGGCTGGATGTATGGCCAAATACAAGTTCATATGGTGTGAAACCATGGGTTTTACTTGTTGAATTGTTGTATGCTATCACAGCATAAGCTAAACTGTTGAACGGGTGTTCATCAAGGTTTTCTGATTTGTGAATCCTTATCATTTCTAGAAGTGTCGAATGAAAACGCTCAAGTGAGCCATTGGACAGTGGATGTCCTACACTGGAAAATGACAGTTTAATATCAAAAAGTTTGCAGAGGTCCTTGAGTAGGGCATTATCAAATTCTCTGCCGTAGTCGCAGTGAATGCGAAGGGGTGTTCCGTAATGCTGGAAGTAAAGTAATAAAGTGTTGACAACTGTTTTGGCTGATTTATCGCTGATGGGGTAAGCTTGTGAAAATTTGGTAAGTTCGTCACGGATGGTAAGTGCATAGTTTTTAGTTGGTACTTCGAGGATATCGATGTTGACTCTTTCGAAAGGTATCCTAGGAGTCTCAGTTATTACAAGTGGATTATCTAAGTTTTTACGATACGCCTTTCTCTTTTGACAAATATCGCAATATCTAATAAAGTTTTCTACATCTTTAGTTAAACCGGGCCAATTAAATTTTTGATTGATTCTACGAATTGTTTCGTTTATTCCGTGGTGAATATTACTTTTACCGTTGTGAAATCGGTCGAGTATCACGGGAACTTGGTCTTTTTCGATAGTTTGTGTAACATTTTGACAAATTTTCCATTTTATATCAGTGTCTGCGAAAATAAAAGAGAGCATCTCTAATATGGGTAGGTCAATGTTGTTCTCTACGCAATAGATTACTTGAGCTCTTAAGGGGTTTTTGTTTTTGTAAAGAGAGGCAAATAATACTTCGTTAATAATTTCCGGGACGGATGGAATCAGTATGATAATGTATTTTCTTTTTCTTACAGTTTTACTTGAACAAACGTTGATGCTAAAAGTTTGAAAGTCAATTTTTCAAAAATATCGTCAAATATTTTATTGTGAAAATCTTGGAGGTTCGATTGTTGTGGAAATACGATTATGTTTTTATTTTCTTTGTCGAGGAGTTGACCGTTAGAAAATTGGGTTTTACCGTAGTCGATCAGGGAAATAGTTTGGTATCTTTCAAGGAAGCTTTTGAATTCGCGAGATAAATGTTCCGGATTTATTTCGTTGTTTTCGTCTTCGGGAACGTCACTATCTGAGTCTTCGTTAAGTGGTACTATTGGGAATGTTACTAGTTCATGTTTTGATTGAAATTTAGTACATTTGTTAAAGTTATTGATTTTTATACGGGATAAGGCGTCTGCATTTTTGTTGATTTTACCGGGTTTGTATATTATCTCATAGTCATACTTTTCAAGCTTTAGTCGCCATCTTGCGAGTCGGCTACCTGGGTCTTTGATGGAGAAAAGCCAGGTTAACGGGCGGTGATCGGTGATTAGTTGAAACTTACTGCCAAAAATTAGCGGCCTGTATGTTTTGACAGCCCATACAATAGCTAAGAGTTCTCGTTCAATCGTTGAGTATCTAGTCTCAGCTTGACATAAAGTTCTGGAGGCGTATGCAATAGGTAGGTCTTTACCTATCGGTCCCTGTGACAATACAGCACCGATTGCAAAAGCGCTAGCGTCTGTAGTTAAGACGAATGGTTCATTGAAGTTTGGATATATTAATATTGGTGTTGAAGTCATGCCTGTTTTAATTCGTTAAAAGATTTAGTGCACTCTGAATCAAATAGGAATGGTGTATCTTTTTGAAGTAGTCTCGTGAGGGGTTTAGAGATTTTTGCAAAGTTTGGGATAAAGCGCCTGTAATAGCCGGCTAATCCCAAAAATGACTTAATTTCTTTTTGATTTTGAGGTTGAGGGAACTTTATTATACATTCGACTTTATTGGGATTTGGCTTTACGCCATCGGGAGTGCTGAGGTGTCCTAAATATGCCATTTCTTTGCGAAGGAACTCGCATTTATCGTGCTGGATTTTTAAGTTATATTTTCTAAAGCGCTTGAAAACTTCTGTGAGTCGAAGGGTGTGCTCATGAATTGTGGGCGAGAAGACAATGATGTCGTCCATATAGACAAGACATCTTTCGTTTTGTATACCTAGAAGTATATTGTCCATGACGCGTTGGAAAGTGGACGGGGCATTTTTTAATCCAAAAGGCATTCGGACGAATTCGAAATGTCCGTTTTCTACGGTAAATTCAGTTTTCTGGATATCTTTGGGCTCGATTTCGATTTGGTGGAATCCCGATGCAAGATCGAGAGTTGTGAAGCATTGGCAACGTCCAAGTTGATCTAATAGATCGGAAATGTTTGGAAGGGGGTATTTGTCGCCTATGGTTTGGTCATTGAGTTTGCGGTAATTTACGACTACACGTCATTTTTGCTTACCTGAAGCATCTAATTTTTTGGGTACGACCCAGAATGGGGAGTTAGAAGGGCGGATTATGCCTTGGTCAAGCATTTTAGAAATTTGTGACTTAACTTCTTCTTTATGGATATGGGGATAACTATAGGACTTAGTAAAGATTGGTTTGCAATTGTTGGTATCGATAGAGTGTTTCACTTCGTTAGTAAATGTCAACTGGTCACCTTCTAAGTAAAAGATGTCTGAGAATTCGAGACAGAGTTGAGTAATAAGTTCGCATTCCTCGTCATTTAAATGTTCGAGGCGAAGTTGGTTGATTATTTCGTTTCGTCTGTCAATTTGTACATTTGTATTTTGGTATTTGTTAAAACTGTAAACGTTATCCGTTTGTGAAGGTTCTAATATTATTTTTTCGAAAACGAAGGTTTTTGGAATGGCGTTCGCGTTTAGAACGGATGTTATAAATTCGCCATTACTGTCAATTTTTACTATGGCGTTTGGGATGTGAACTTTATCTTGTTCGGTTCCTATTAGTACAGCATCAGTATTTTTCAGGTTGCTTTTGAATTTACAGATTTTTTCGGTTCGTAGTTCAATAGTTGCCATATTAATTTGAGTTACTGAAGAGTTCATTAAATGTTGGTTTGGTGGAATAGAAAGTGTCGAGTTAGGGTTGATAGTTTCGTTAGTTACTTTGTATAGGGGTAGTGACTTGAAGTTGGATATAAGTTGTTTATTTTTAAAATCGATTACGCAATCGTAATACACCAGAAATTCTGATCCTAAGAGTCCATCAAATTATATATCTAAATTACAAATATACACTTTGTGGGGATCGTTGATATTGAAGGGTACGAGAGTTGATTCATCAATTAAAATTTTTTCGTTTGTAATTCCTTGAATTACGACATTTTCTGGGAATCTGTTAGAGAATCGTTGACAGGTTTTGGGTTTGAAAATAGAAAGTCCTGCACCTGTGTCGATTAAAAGTTTGTAAGAATTGGAAGCATCAGTAATATAAAATAAGTTTTTCGAATTAACGGACAGGAGTGGTCTTACAGAAACTGCTGTTCTGTCTTGAAAGAGCTGGGTTGGACTTCTTGTAAGTTCAGGGATTTCATTGGAAGTACTGGTACTTCGAATTCGGGTGGTTTCGAATTCTGGAGGGGTTCGCGAAAATTTCGGTGTCTTGGTTCGTCTAATGTTGGTTCATAGGAGGGATAGTTTGCATATTCGTCAGTCACTGTTTCGTGTTCTTCATAGGGTACGGATGAGTAGTTTTCTGTAAAGTTGTATTGATGAGGGTCGTCAGTGAATTGATACCGGTCATATTGTTGTTCATATGCGGTATCGTAATGGTCGTATGGTGCATAGTATTCGAGATTGTTTACATGACAAGTTCTTTGCTGTCTGAAATAATTAGGATTTGGTCGATATTGACCTGAAGCTTGTGGGGTTTGATCTGAATTTAGAGGAAGTTGGTTTATTAGTCGCGGTTGTGTACTTGTTGAAGGCATAGATTGTTGAGTGTTTCTAAAATTTGGAAATTGTGGACGAAAATTCTGTCCAGGAGGGTTTTGCTGTCTCATTCTTGCCTGGCATTCGATGTACGTATGCCCTAAGCGTTTGCAAAATGAGCATTGTTTTATTGTTGGAGTAATCATGGGTTTACGGTTTGGGGTTGGTGGTTGTCTGACGCCTTGAAACTTTTGGTTTTCCAAATGGTGTAATTGTAATTCGCGCTTAATTCTCGATACAGCGGTTAATATATCGCGAGAGTCACTAGCTCATACGATTTGACCTATCTTGGGTTCTAAACCCGACAATAAGCTATTAAGCGCCATATTTTCTATAAGGTCGCTTTGGGCTTGTTTCTCTTTTGTCGTTAGCACTTGTTTGTTAACGGAGGCTAACATTTTAGCTAAATGCGTTTGTAATCTAGCTGCGAATGTCAGAGGTCACTCATTTGTTTGTCTCATCCTCTGGAGGTCTTGTATTAATGCCGATAAATCTCTTGAGTCCCCAAAGTGGTTTTCTAATAATGTACGGATGTCTAGCTAATTATCCGCGTTACGCGAGTTTACTAATTCTGCGGCTCTACCGCGAAGTTTTTTTTAAATGTGTAATACTACTAGAGTGAGTTGATTATCTACAGCCATGCTGCAAGCAGTATTGCAGCTTGTTATAAAAGTGTTCAAGAAA
The DNA here is from genome assembly GCA_034190945.1 of Octodonta nipae. Classification (NCBI taxonomy): domain Eukaryota; kingdom Metazoa; phylum Arthropoda; class Insecta; order Coleoptera; family Chrysomelidae; genus Octodonta; species Octodonta nipae. The sequence continues at coordinate 60,829,163 of CM067217.1, read as the reverse complement.
ATTTGATTTCCATCATACTCCGGTATGATGGCAAAAATTTCGGATAATTTGTAGGGTTCAACGGAACCTTGCGCTCTTGTTTCCGGCATAATGTATTAAAATATGTTTTTGAGATGTTGCAAAATACAGAATTATAGATGGAATTATAATTCGTTCAGATGTTGTTGATGGTGTTGGTATGGGTTGTGGGAGATCAGTAACGTGTAAAGCAGTGTGTGAATATTTGTGGATATTTAGTATGTGAACGTTTAAAATGTTAAAAATTATAAATATAGAACATCAATGATATAAAAATGTATGTAGTTCAATATTAATCAATGTAATAAAATAATAAAAATCAATGTAATAAAATAATAAAAACCAATATTTATTAAAATGATCAAAATAATATTTCGTGATGATTCGTTTCAGTACTTACATGTACATTCCAAGCATTTGACTTGTTCTGCGGCTAGTGCACCGGTGAGCGTCCTCTAGGGTGCGTGTTCCTTGATGCCTTTGGCCTCAGTTGGTGTCGCCTGCTTTTGTCCTTAAAATCTAGGGTCCTTAATACTACGGTCTGGCAATTGACGTCTGTTGGCTGGTACACTGGTGAGCGGTATGTGCGTGTTCCTGGTGTCCTTGGCCTTCAGCTGCTGTCGCTAACCGTGGGTTCGTTTGTTTAACGAAGAATTAAAATTCACCACAATTTTTAGGAATTCCCAAAACTGTGTTTAAACAATCCTACTGACTGCGCCAATTTTTAGATTAACTCTTTTAAATTCAACTTTTAAAAAAAAAATAATTCCATTTAAATACAAATTTCAAATTTTAAACAGGCAGAGTTACGCCTTACACAAGTTACTATAATGATCTCCGACGAGACCGTTAATTATTTCGTATTTATACAATTCAAGACGTGATACAATCTGCAATTTAGTGTCTACAGGATTATACTGAGAATTGTCATATCGTTAACGTAATATGATATTGCGAAATCATAAATGATACGCTTCTCATGGATACTTGCTGAGTAAGCAACACGTGTGTGTGTGAATTATGATATAACATGTATATGTATTAAGAAATTTTTTATACGACTCTAACTTAGGCGGATCCGCTATATTGTAGAGATTAGAGTATCATCATTCTTTATGTTGGTTAATTATACTGATATTCATTTAATAGTCTCCCCTCTGTGGAATCTTATAATCAATCGTTATACAGTTTTAATTGATATAATATAATAGTAGAACGTTGTTTTTAGGTATAAATTACTTTAGTTGATAATAATTTGGCTTGTTAGTAAAAATAAAGGTACTTAACTTAAACAAAATTTATATTCTTTATGAAACCTATTACACAATTTGGAAAAGTGAAATGAAGATCAATTATATAGTTTTTAGTGATATGGCATAAGTAGATGTTTTTTTAATATAGTTCTTGTTACCCCTGTTTGATAAGATTTTTATATATTATGAAAAACACTTTTAAGCAAAAATCATATTTGCTGACAAACTTCCTATAAAGTTATAAAAGTGACATATAATGATTCCAGTATATTTTTCTGACCATGCATTTTTTTATGAAGAATATTTTTTTCTCTAAATACTTTTCATAAAAAGAGTTTTCCATTTGAATTCAACTTATGAAGACACACTGTATATAGAAATCAACTGAGGACCTCTACCTTGAAGTTGATTAACTGACATTTATTTGGATTTATTTACAGTCAACTTTCAATTTACTACAATTTATTAATAATACGTTACAATTGGATGCAGTTTTCAATTATAATAAACTTGGCTTGATTACAATTTAAGATGTTATAAAAAAATAAAGCTAACTTTTAAACAAAATTGATTTTTTTTGAAATCCAGTACATAGTTGGGAAAAGTTAAAGAAATACTTATTATACAATTTTTAGTGCAATAGCGTAGGTTGATGCATTTTTAAATTATAAGAACCTGGGTCACCAAGCTTCACTCGTTAATTCAAGGTTTCATCATCAATCTAATATAATCTTATTTTCTTAATTTTTTTTTAATACATGGTGTTACTACAATTCTATTCCTCTCTATATTTCCACCACCCTATATATGCAACTGCTTATGGGAAACCCATTAAAACATTTGTGTCATACATTTTTTAATCACCCTGTATAACTGCTATTCTACTCAATTCCGTATTCTAATCATCCTGTATATGCCACTCTAGACACACACTTATGTTTCAAAAATCTTTTAACCTCCCTCTGTATGTTGTATAATTATAATTCCTATCCACCGTATATATAAAACTTTTTATAGGCTCTCAATTTTAACTACCCTGTATATGCATTTGCTTGTGGCCACCCATTGTCATATTTTTTTGAACCACCATGCATAATTATAATTCCTGTACATCCTATATTGCAACCGCCCTGTAAATTTAATTGCTAATGAGTTATCCTGCAGCTGTAACATTCTCTTAACATTTTTTTAACCATCCTTCATAACAATATTTGTACTCCGTCCTGTATGTCAGCTATCATTAATTTCCAACTGCTATGACTACAAGAGCAGTTTCATTCTTAAATCAGCCTGAAGTGAAAGAATTTTTACAAGACGAATCTCACTCTTACGTAGGTTACCAAATAACCCTGTATTGAACACCTTTAAATTACAAAGCATCTATCTTGATTATCGCATTTTTTAAATTATTTAATTTCTCAGCAAAACGATTTTTCCCAAATATGAGACCCTCACCAATCGATTTCTATCCATTGAAACTTCTAATTGGGAAAATTTCATCGAAATCGTTAGAGCTGTTTTTCCAGAACTCACTTACATATATATATATATATATATATATATATATATATATATATATATATACTTATATATATAAACAAACCTTGTTCGTATTATAGTATTAGATTACTTCTATTTGGTAACAATTTTACATTTTAACAGAAATGAAGATACTTTAATTTGTAATTAAAAATCCTCTTTGAAGACAAACCTTGTCTACAGTTAATAAAAAAAATGGCATGGAATGATTACTGTTTATGTTTTAAACCATGTAAAAAATCTGTTTGTAAAGAATAACTTTTTTCTCTTAAAATTATGAATAAAAAGAAATCGTTTGATTTATGAATACACACTGTATATACATATTAACTGACACTTATTTTGATTAATTCATTTTATTTACAATTTACCCCAAGTTCCGAATAGTTAATACCAGTAACTCCATCAAAGCTTATAATATCGGCGACTACACCAAGACATAGAATATAAGAAAATAGATAAAAAGTTTTTCCCCATTCTATAAGAAACGATACAAGCTATGTTTTTTGAAAAAAAATTCTGAATACTTTGAGATATCACGGAATTAATCCAATCTCTTTCCAATTTGTCTCACGTTCCGAATAAAATTTTTCAAATTTTATAATAATACTGGCTCCTCCACCAAGGCATAAAGTATGTGAGAATAGGTAAAAAATGTTTTTCCCCATTTTTTAAGAAACGGTAAAAGCTATTTTAATGAAAAATATGGGACCACTTCACTATCCCCCCAAACAACGTACAACAGTCAAAATTCCTCCAGCCGTTTCCGAGTAATCGGTAAACAAACATAAAAAAAACATACATACAAACGAATTGAGAACCTCCTTATTTTTGAAGTCAGTTAAAAACAGAGGTACATGAACTTTTTATTTAAATCTACTCATAAGCACCTTATCTCATAAGCACCAAATTTCATTAATTTATACCTTAAGCCCTATTTACTTATAACTCTCACTATATATTCTCGTATTACCAATGAAACAATTAGATTTGAAATTCAATTCGAGTTCACTAGGGAGCACTAAAGACTCCACTGATATTCGAATGTGTAATTACAAATTACAGGTAATGCTTGTTGTAGGAATTACCCTATGAAGAGGAATAGTTATGTGTAGTGATTAATACCTAAATTTAACAAGCCAGTTTATAATTTATAACCAGTAACGCGTAATTAAAGCGGAACTATAAATAAATAATTAATTGAGATATCATTCAACTGCATAGGATAGAATATCCACTGTAATATGCTTTATTTCCTCAGTATTTTATATAGATAGGGTAAAATAATGATTTTGGTAGTCGGATCATGAATCATTAACAAAATATTGAATATCCACTATTGTGGGTTACATTTATAATATTATATGTCGAATTTAATGAAGTGGATTAAGTCTAAACAGTGAGACACTAAAAGTCTTTTAGTGAGTGCCATGTAATATTGTATATATATATATATATATATATATATATATATATATATATATATATATATATATATACAGGGTATTTCATCTCAAACGAGCTACCTTGAATATCTTGGTTATTTTCAAAACTATTGCAATAAGAAAAAACAGACGTTTCAACTCCGAGTCTGGAGTCGTTGTCAATCGTTTAGTGTTGTTTTCGAGGTTTTTTTCCAAAAAATTTTCGCTTTGATTTTGAATTTGTTGTTTGTCAAAAAATTTGACACTGTCAGTGTCAAATTTGACTCGGAGTTGAAACGTCTCCATACACAGAGGAAAAAAATTGGAGGAGAGAAAACCCAATGAATAGACAAAATAATTCAAGACCTCCTCAACAATCTTTTTGAAATTACTTAAGAAAAAACAGGTCGATTTTTGTTTCGAGGGGGAAATGTACATCTAATAATAAAAGAGTTTAAAGAAACAAATTTACATTACAATACAATGTCTCGCAAGCAAATGTTCAATCGTCTGAACACCGACATTAATAACACCTGAAACCGTGTAAGAAAAGTATAACCATAAAGTATAAATAGCAACTTTCAACGTCCGAGCGTTATCAACTGAAGACAACATTACATAACTAGAACAAGAACTAACAGTCGTGAAATGAGAAATAATTGGTTTTGGTTCTTAGTATATAACAGACACAAGGAAAATATAATATCCATCAACTATATCTCGCCATTGACAACGGAGTCTGACTTAGACTCCCAAACGTTTGGAAATATACAGAAATTTCGTGATTTGTGGTGTTATTTCCCAGAAGGTGATTAAAAACTGAAACATAAGTTTAGACAATCTCAAAGTTACACTCAAACAAAACGAACAGTAAGTAGATACTTTCCATGAGAACATTAGGACAAATACCCACACACTTTAACACAGTCTGTGAAGATGTCAATGCGAAAATCGGAAGAAAATCTGTTCGTTTCCGCTATCCGAGATTCAAAATTCTACTGAAATTCATACTAACTAACACGAAGAAAGAGCGATAGTCATTTGACTGAAAGATGAAACCGAAATTTACTTCCTGTCACTCGCTTTCTTCCTTTCTCTCGGTCTTACTTTTTTGTGTTATTCTTACAAATGGACATGTATTTCAGGAAAATTATGATAATTATTACATTTTTGCTACGATTTAACTAATCCTAATGTGTAATTGCATTATTCTTTAAACATAATTGAAAAGGAATTGTTCACCTATGTCTGGCGACGCCCTAATATTCTGGCAATATATAACGAGGTCACCTTTTTTATAAAAGAGTAAACATGGCTGCTGTAATCTAGTATATGTTAAGAAAAATATGTACTTGAAAAAGACTATTCTATCAAAAATGATTGAAATTTTGGTTGTTAGTAGATTAAAACTTGAAAACGTCAGCCTACTTATAATATATAAGTCATAGCTTATAATAAATGCACACCCTAATTAATGTATTTTTAGACCATTAAAATAATAGGTAATATTTTAGGGTGTATGTTAATCCTGTTGAAACTGTTGGAAATCAGTTATTCGATAAAATATTGTCTCAAGTCAACACATTTTAAAGTTGAGTGGTGTGAATGTATATGAATTATGTTAAATATGAAAATGTAAATTGAGGGCATTCATAAATTGAAAAGATAATGAATGTATGCCCATCATTGTAAAATAATTTGTACAAAAACATTGGGTTGTCATATTAAGAATAAATGTATTCTATAATCAGTATGTTTATGATTTTTTTAAATACACATATTTGAAATAAATTGTATTTAATTTTGAGAGAATTAAGATGTTTATAAGCAATTTTTGTGAAGTTATTATGTATTAATTGGCAGCTATATTTGTTTAATTCCTATAATGTATTGTATGGATTAATTTAATGTCAAATGTCAAAATTTTGCATTTCACAACCTTTTCAACCATTTTTGTATGTTTATTTGTGTGCCTTCGATAATAAGCTGTGGCCTCAATAATCTATCCTTGATGAACCGAATTTTCTATAAAAATACGAAAAGCATTCCGATAGATGCAGAGCAGCAAAGCAGCATAAGCAGATTATGTAGTGATAGGAACCATTAAGAGGGGTGTCAACACCCTCACCAAAACTAAAGACATCTTCAACCTCTGTTTGGAAAATACCAGCATACTGAAATAGTGTCTTGATGATATTGTTGTATAACAAAGGAGAACCTAGAGATCTAATTAACTAGTGTTTCATCAGTCTGCTTTGACACCTATATAAATTCTTTTAAAGGCGCAATTTAACAGGGGACTTGCAACCAATTGTAATATGTCATCAGGTTACTTAAATAACCGTGTAATAAAAGTAACTGTTTCTTTATATTCATAGACTTTCTAAAAGCATTCGATACGATCGAATGTGGCACAATTCTTAGAGCTCTTATCCAGTGCTGCGTTGACGGCATATGTACCTGTTTGATATAGAACCTATAAAACTGTCAAGATTGCGTCAAGCTGCATGAAAATACTGACCGCCTTTCAGTTGAAAGAAGGATCAGGCAAATATTGCAGCCAAATTCTCTACCTATATCGAAGTGTCATCATTGATAGCAATCGTTTATACAACTTGATGATTTGCCAATAATGTCGTGATGATGACATACAGGAAGCCCATAAATGCTGAGACAATTGGAGACTAAAATGAAAGTAGGAATACACATCAATATAAAAAATCAAAAATAATTCCCAATTTTGTATTTAAAGAGCCATCACATTGGACAAGAATAGTAAGAAGAAGTAAGGGAATGCAGATATTTAAGACTCCACATAACATACTCAGGAGCAATCAGAAGTACGCGCTACAACAAAGACTATGACTACGATGGACAACTTACGTCAAAATGAGGAGTGTACTGAATACCGATATATCTATGTGCCAAAAATGTAGGGCATATTAGTATCCGATGGGTTAAATAACAGGGATGTTTGCTAAAGAACAGGAGTGGACGATATAATAGTGAGCATAGGTAAATTAAAGCGGCCTACATACCCATGTCATGCAGCTAGGCATAACGACGACGTATGGCCGAAGAGATTGGTGCAATCGCGACTGGGATGCGATAAAAGGAAGATCCCCCAAGAGGTGGAAGGGCGATATAAAACAAATGAAATGTCCAACTGAGGACGACGATTATTGGACAAACAAGAAGAATAAAACCGTTTAAATAAACAAATATTTTGTTCTGGTTATTGTAATTTGTTACCGTACATTAAATTCAGTATTTCAGATTTAAGAGCTATTACAATTTTTATGTTTTTTAAAACAAAAGTTTTTAAAGAATTGCAGTTTTCATAGAAAACCTATACAGACCTGCTTGCAAGTTTATTGACAACTATAAAGAACTATTTTTATTCAGAGATTTGGTTAAAATGGGGGGGAAGTCTTCTGCTTTAATCTTTAGCTGAAAAGAATTCACATTTTGGCAAAACATATCTTATATTTAGAGAATCTGTGAATTTGATAATAAACAGTATTCAATAAGAATGTTGATTTTGTAGATTTTACCAATGAAAAGTACAGCCTTTTTTTCTCGAATATGGTGTTATTTTCCAAGAGACCCTTTAAAACAAATAAAATTATATGGCTTGTTTTTAGTTCTTTATACATAATTCAATCCAATCACAGTTATTGTACATATTGCCTAGAAGACAGTTCTGATCAAAAGCAGGACCAGAACTAATTGAGCGTTTAATTTTGATATTTCAATCCGACTAGAACAGTTGATTGTGCAATTACAAATTGATAATCTTCTAACTTAAATAATAACAGATTGCTAATATTACAATATTGCTATATAAATTTCCTGCTAAAGTTTTGTATCAATTAACAACAACAATTTTTATTAACTCCAATATGATATACGCGGCGCCATGGTAATTAAAATAGAAAATTTTTGGATATAATAAATTGATTAATACATATTTTGTAAACAAAATAGCAACTATTATTTTGCAACTTTACATAAACAATATATTTAATTCTATAGCATTTTCATTAAAATTAATTACTTTGTATAAAATCTACTACAATCATAAAAAAAGATAAATGAATTAAGGAGTAAGTTTACTGAATTCTGCTCGATAAAAATTAGCTTTAGCTTGGTAATTTATTAGTGTTTTGAATGGAATTTGTCAGTCGGACTTGATTAATGGATACCACTGTTCTTGTATAAAAAGTTTTACAAGCGACATTTGTTAATTTTGTAGGCTGATTTAATTTCGTTATTGAAGAATTTAATTCAGAGGATATCATTTAATGTCAGATCTTTTAGGCCTGAATTTGAATTGTTTCATTGTCTTATTACTGCACCGTCTCTTTCATTTTCGAGTATCCCGTTGTGAAAAAATGTGGTGTCGATAAAAGAAACTTGGTAACAATATTAAATTTGTAATTTTGACTCCTCATGTTTAGGACATGATAATGTTGCTCATAAATACTAGTACTCAATGTAAATGTCCAGTTCTTACCTTTTAATTTGTTTAAGTTGTGTGTCATTCAAAGCATGAGCAGACGTGGATATTACGATAAACTGCAGAAACGCCTGCGCAATAGCGCCTTCATTTTACCAATGCGAGCGAATTTAGGTTATTTATCTGCATCATAGGAAATACTACGAACTGCAATCTAAGAGCAAAGGATACGTATTTAGCAAATATAAGAGAACAAATAATATAGCTTTGTCCATATAACCGAACAGCTAGGGGACCGGTTGTTTAAAGAAATATGTTTTTGGAAATTTGCATAATCAGTTTCTCCATGTTGTGGAAAATTATTTTGAACGACCTGGAATTTAGACAATAGGCTTCTGGAGATTTTCCCTTATAATTTTGTTGCTAATAGGCCCTGGTGTAAATTGTAAAATTTTCGAAAATTTGTGAGAGTTTGCCAAATAAAATTTGATGACGAAAATTTTATCAAACTCTGGAATAAAGCAGTTTACAGATTTAATATATCATTTTATTCGTTTTACAGTTTTTTACCTAACTCTAACCTACTAAACAATTTTTAATATTTGTTAATTCACAGATAATTAAATTGCACTTTGGAAAAAAAAGATTTCAACTTTGAACAAGATAAAATCAGTGTTTATTAACATTCAGACATTTTTTAAAAATTGTTTGAAAGCTACCGTTACGAAACGGGATTAATACATAACGCAAGGTTATGGTGAAACATTAGGATTCGATTCAGATTCGAAACGTCTAATTCAAAATTTAAATGCCGAACCATGGGGGGTAACGGATCCACAAACTTCACATTTCGATGCGTGGTAACCGATCCTTTAAGCAACAGCAAGAGACAAGAAGTCGAAAGGACTGAAAAGCAGTCAAGTTCGTTTTCGGAAAATGGCTTGTTTCGACTTCAGTTTGTTATTTTCAGGGCACAAAGAGATACTTATTTCATCACAGCAAAGAGCAAAATTTGTTCATAATATCGAAGCACAAAGTTACACTTTGTCCGTGCCAACATCTGCCGAAATCTATAAATTTGGAAGAACGCATTGACTTAATTTTGAGTTTCGATGTTTGTTCTTTTGCAAAAATATTTCAAAGCTCAACATCTGTGTGGATCGTCTAAAAAATATTTATGAAACTACTGAATTAGACCCATTGCGAACATTCGCAATGGATCTAATTCAATAGTTCCCATTAGCAGGCGCGCAAATGTGCTGTTTGTGGTCCCTGGCTTTACGCCAGGAGCGGGTTTTGGTAACATTTTTACATTTATTTTTGTGCAGTTATACGTAAAATATACTTTTATTTTATAAACGGCATATAAATCTATTTTTAATTTACTTATTTACGTTTCATATACTTGGCGGATTTTTAAAGGTTAAACATTTTATGTGATTTTTGGGTTATGTTAAACGTCTAAATGTTGTTGTGTTGTATAAACATAAATACATCAATAAAAAATAATTATTCTGCTGTTCATTGCGAGTTTCTTACTGAACACTTCTGTGAGTGACGATAAATTGAAATTTGTAATAGAGACAGATTGCAGCAACACAATGTATACAAAGCCGTCATTACAGATGAATTAATAAATGACAATAAATGAATGTATTTAAATATATTTTAAGAATTTTTTTTCTTGTAACGGCCATAATGCTCCTGTTCATCTGATTTATTGAATTTAAAGCTGTGTTCACCGCCCTCTTTGTTATCTTTCAACTGAACAATAATCTGTTGCAAGGGCGTCGCCAGTTTATGACTAATGGGGGGGGGCAATGGGGCAATATTAAAGACGATAAAAAATATGAACGTCGAGTGCATAAAGCGTTACACTTTGGAAGTCTTTGCCCTGATGACCTTTGTAATAAGAACTGTTCTAATATCAATGTATAACAATTCACAAGTCCTCGAGAGCACAATAACTATATCAAACTTTTAAACACTGTAATATTTATTTATTTTAACAAAAATAATATTTAATTAAAACATAAACTGCGGGATTTTTTGCAAAACTTTCAACCACCTTATCATTAAAATTATTTAGGTTTTTCTTTATTATAGCTCTGTGTACCCTAATCATGGCCAGACCACTAAGGCGATCTTCTGCCATGGTGCTTCTTAGCCATGTTTTTAGTCTTCTGAGGCTGCTTAAGGATCGCTCTACTGTACAGTTCGTGCATGGTAAAGCGATCAAAATTTTCAATGCTTTTTCCGTTTCGAGAAAGGAGGAATTTGTTTCTTTTAGGACATCAACAACTGTTAGATTTGTTAGATTAAGCCTATCGTGCCACAATTGCTGCCAAAGTTCGATTTCATTCTTTATGTTCGGTAAATCATAAAACTGGGCAATAGATTCACAAGTTTGTTTCAGATTTTCAGTTGTTATCTTTTGCACCTGCGCCGGGTGTAACTCGGATGATGGCGTGTTTTCTTCAGCAAAACGGACTTCAAGGGAGGTGATAATTGAATTGAAGTATGGTATTACAAACGACCTCTTCCAGTACTCTGAAGAGTTTTCTGCTGGATGATTGCTTCTATGACGTTGTTTCGCCGTAATACGCAGCATTGATGTAATGTTCTCCTCCAGTCCGACTTTCTCCGCAACAGCAGTAGCTTCCTTTATAATTTCGGTGGTTTTTAATTAAAAGTAAAATCCTTTTATCGTGTTTCGAAGCTTTGACCACGTCCAAAGCTACAGATTGGAGTACGTTGACAACGAATTTCATCAAAGCCGAGTATTTGGCTACCAACATAATCCCGAGAATGAAAGAAATTCTGGAAGTAGCCGCATGCAGTTGGAAGGGACTTTTCCGAGTTGCACTATTTCCTTCCTGAGATAATGTTTGTAAGGTTTCCAGAATTACTGGAAGATTTTCTTTAAAAACTCTGATGGTTTTGTGTTTCTCACTCCATCTTGATTTGCAAAGTCTGAAAATATTAGGTATCAACTTCCTCCTCAAAACTAATTCCCGAAAAAAGTTTATAGGATCTTTAGTGGTTCGCATGGCATTTATAATTTCAGGAAGTGAATTTAGATCATTGATAACTAGATTCCGTTTGTGGGGCGAGCAATGAAAGTACAGGGCTTTGTTGTACTTTTTGCGTAAGATCGCTTGTACCCCTCCGTCTTTTCCTGACATCCTTGAACAACCGTCAAAACCGAAACCAACGCATTTATTTATATTTAGATCTTCGTTTGCCAAAAATTCATCTATAATATGTGCAATCGATTTCGCATCCAAATCTGTTAGCTTAATGAATCCGACAAACATTTCTTGGACTTCCTGTGTTTCTTCGTCAAAATATCGCATCCCAATCGATAGTTGTTCAGTGCTTTCACAAATACCAATAATTTGATTTTGAATATCCACTGAACGGTAGCTTGTATTCTTTTTCCCTTGCTCAATGTGTTTCTTTAAAATCAAATCTCCCGCGTCAATTCGCAGCCTGTATAAATCCTCGAGAATACCTTTACCATAATGTTTACCTGTCAGTGCTAAGTCGTGTAATCCGCAAAACATCATGCAGGAAGGGCACACTCTCGAGAAAAAGATTTAGCAGCTTTCAATGCCTCCTTATGGAAGTGAATTTCAATGTGCTTTTTGCACTGCTTGTGAATATCTTTGAACTTACAAAAGAGCCTTATAGTAAATGATCCCTATATGCCTCTAAATACAACGTACAATATTTACAAAATGCTTTTTTTCGCGCCTGGAATATACCAACCATGGAGAGTATGTTTCCAACCAAGAATAATTACATTGTCTCTTTAAAAGTTTTGCATCTTCTGCAAAGTTATAGGTCGCGGAAGGAGACCAACAGTTTTCAATCAATTTCTTCTTCTTTTCGGTTGATAACATGTGTGCCCGTCCAACATATGGCCCGATATCATTTTCGTTGCAGTCATCTGAGTCATCCATCAATGCCAGATATCTAGAGGAACTTGGTCTAGGTAGTTGCTGCGGCTGAATATAAGCTGTTGTGGTTGTGGTGACCGATGAAGACACATACGATACTGTCGTTACTATGTCCTGTTCATCGCTGTCGGTACTTGATCCATCAGTTAGTTTTCGTTTCAAACTTGCTGCAAAAAAAACGCTTTGATAAAACTTTCTGTAATTAATTAATTTTTTACGGGAGAGCAGTTTTCTTCAGTTACTTATAAATATTAAAATAAATACTCAGTTGTATTGTTTAGCTTTATTTATATCAAGGATCTGTTTTAATTTGTATATAATTAAACAACAAATATAATTTATGTTTTGTTTTCTTAATTAATTACTGAAACCACTGTTTAGTTAACGTTAAATTCATAGAGATTGAATCGATAAACTCGTTTTTAATGACATAATAGTTTTTCTTAACATTTCCCTTCCAAATAATCGGACCTTTCTTTTCACATCAAAAATATGCCAGATAAAATACAATAAAAATACTAGCTCCAAGTCAAAAATTAAAGCAGTACATTACTTACCAAAAAACTTTCTGATGTCCATTTTGATAAGATGATGAATGGAGACACACTCAGATATTTCACAACTCAACACTGAGATCTTATTATTTAATAAATATAAATCAATATTAACTAACACAGGCAAGCCGGTAGTCTTATATCCGCTTTCCAATTCGCTTATTTAGCTTGTTTCGTTGATCGCTTGCAATTAAAAAGTGACTCGCTCGCAGCGGCTCACGTCTTGATATACACAAACGCCCAAACGAACATCATAGTAGAATGTACGGTAACATTCTACCTGGTCTATTCACTGCTACCAAATTCCAGAGAGTTCATTGAACAAACGCCATTTAGCGTCGAATATTAATACTAGGTTTTACAAGGATTATAGTCCATTTATTCACCTGTAGGTGTTTCTTATGAACACTTACAGATGGCATTGTCCACAAAACCAATTAAAATTGTATGTTCGTAACAATAATTTCTAATTTATTTAGGTATGCCGCATACAAATTATACAACACTAACATGAATGCTGCTGAACGGCTGTCGTAGAAAGAAATGCAAGGTACATATTTTTACACTGTTTAATGGCCTTGCGTTTTGGCAAATCTGATATCGTCGTGATGACAATGGCGGCGATTTTAAAAACGGATGTCAAAATCTTAATGTTATTCTGAATATTTCAATACTTTCGACAATATATATTAAACCTTGTAAATTTATTTACGTTTTGTCATGCGATGCGGAATTTATTAATAGGTAAGAAAGTCAATTGCTCGCACTTTGGTCATTTTGCGGCTAGCTACATTTGATCTCTATAGGGTGACTGCCACCCCCCTGCCCCCCTTGGCGACACCCGTGATTTGTTGAGCAGTACATTATGTTGTATTTTACAGTATCATTTATGTCAGCAGCCGCACATTTCCCTTCTATGTATTTTTAAAATTTTGGACAAACACTAATCATTCGGTTTTAACTGGTACCAAATCAATTTCAATTGAGTAAATTTCAGGACTTATATAGTGGGCAGCTGGATTGGTAGAAATCAGACTATAATATCATTATTTTGAATGTTCATTTGAGATTTTCAATCCTCACAATGGTTTCTGAAAAGATAAGTGAAGTAATGAAAATCAAGGTGTATCTAGGAAAAGTTTGTGGAAACTGCCCGGGACACTAGTTGCCTTCTTATAGAAACAACTCTCTCCTAGAATTAACTATGAGAAAGTAGGTCTCCGTATTTGTCAACTAGTCTTTCTTTATAATATGTTACGATGTATTTTGTGTTATACTTATCTGCTTCGTGTTTATAAAATTGGAGTAAATCAAATTTTAATATTAATAACTCTATTTTTTTGTGAAGATCGCATTTTTCAAAAAAAAACAAAATTTTTAACCTCCTGATATTATCCTCATAGTACTGGAATGGCACATATAGATACACTTATTATTGTCTACAAAAAATTTCTGTATAATAGGGTCTAGCCCTCAGTTTGTTAAAAAACGCTTAATTTTTCCCAATTCGCTACTACCCGCCTAATTTCCGATAATTGTCAATTATTATATTTATGCTCTATGTACTGTTTGATTTATTTCTCATTGAAACTTTCTTAAGTTTTCTTCAAAATTCCTCTTTCGTAACATTGTTTCTTTCTTTTCTCAACAGTTTTGTCATCGAGCTCTCTCCGCTTCTTTGTTCTTCTTTGCCAGTAATGCAATGCCCGAGTCTTTCAACGGGTTATAACACTGTTCTGCAATACAATTGTCATGCACTAACTTCTCTTGCGGAAATGTATTTTCATTATCGAAAAAGATGCTAATTTCTGAAGTAGTTCTGTTGCAGTTTTGCCTTGTTAATAATATGCCAAAATTGGCTATCTCTACAGGGTGGCTACCTAACTATTCCATGTTTTCAAATATCACCATTTCCTCTGCATAGGTTAATTTCCTTTCCCGGGTTTCATCCCCCCTAATACTTTTAGAAACCTTTTCTGAAAAACTGCGCCTCAAACTTCGCACATCCATTTTTATCGCCTAAGTTCAACAAATATCTAATGTTTGCATGTTTGGAACTATGTGTTAAAATCAAACTATTAGTGTTGTAGAGTGTGCTAAGCTGTTTTAGGAGATTATAAGTGCTCATACCTTGTCATGATTGTACTAAAGAAAATTTGCTGAAACTGCATCCAATTCTCTTTTATAGATTGCCAACAAGAGAATCATTAGGTAGCAGCTATAAATTAAGATTCTCATTTTTTTTAATTCTTCAGAAGAATTAATTGTTGGCTGAAATGAGATGATATGGATCCGGACTTGGAAGGTCTGTTTGCATGTTTCTTTAAGAGTCCTAAACCTCTATTATAATATCTCACAACATTGTCATAATAGTCTATACAAAAAGCAACATCCTAAATACTGTTTCTGGAATAAATAATAATTTCCATTATCATTCAGTTTCGAATAGATATTTCTTGCAGTAAAAATTTTAGCTTCAAGTGAAAAATAGTGTTCTTATTATTACGTTACTGCAAAACCCATCCATCTTATGGATTTATTAAAACAAGGTGTGAAGGCCAGTAATTTTATTTTCAATTTTATGTTTCAGGGACAGTATTCAGTAGTCGTCATTAATAAAACAGCAAAAAGGTCTTGATAAAGTTAGCATAGTTTATTCCGAATTCTTCCCTCGAAATGGCTTAATGGCCATATGCTAATGGAACTGCTGGGATTAAGAAAGTTCTTATTTCTCCTGGAAAAGAAATAGCGAATTCACAAATTTGTCTCGTGACGACTACAAACGTCTTCATTATCTCATGAAGAACCTAAAATTAACGTCCTGTTTAACACGAAGGAAAGGTCTTAGGAATATATTATAATTTCAAGCAGTCGTTAATCGAGTTTTAATATTGTCCTAGAAAGAGCGCCTAGAAGTTATAAATAGATATTGTTAAACTAATTTTTATTGAAATTTTTTGTTGTGTCAATACTGAATGAATGGCAAATTTTAATTGTTCACAATGGAATCTTATTTGTTGGATTTCTATTATTGACATTATATGGCAACTGCAACAACCAATTTATGCACGAAAAAACTAAAATACATCGGCGCCAACATATTCAAATATATTCTAATATTATTTTATAGTGGACTCATTTACATTTTTTTCCATCTGATCATAACCTTATTTATTTGTGACCAGTTTATGGCTCACGTTTAGCTGATGTCACGGTTCAATCTCATATTAGGACATTTCCTAGACGTTTTTAAATCCGTTGGACTCCATTGACTGATCCTTGTAGTTAACGTAATGTTATGTGGTTTCTCTAATGCCCTGTCCGTTGCCAATTTAGAAATTAATATGTGGATGCTTTATATTACCTTAGGTTTTTTTCGATGGCTCTCTGTTATCCGTCATGGATATCTCCATACACCTTTGTATTACTTGGAATATTAGTGTAACCAGAGTTTTTTAAATCCAGTATCGTAGAAACATTTATTTAGGAGTGGCATTGTAGACATCAAGACTATTGATTTTCTAGCGAATGAGAACAATGCAGGTTTCATCATTTTGTTTATTTATAGTGGATCTGATAAGTATATTAGTTGATTCAGATAAACTTATATTATTCTAGTATTTATTCGGAGTTATATTATCTATTGTTTTTTTTTTTTTTTTTTTTTTTTTTTTTTTTTTTTTTATCCGAAGAGGGGGGAAATACATTGCGTACTTAACTAGCACGTGCTAGCCGTCGTGCGGGACTCCCGATGCAATGACTTCAAAGCAAGAGTAAATCGTTGCATTGAAACCAGTATACCGTATACCCGCTAAAACCCTAACCTCTTTCTCCTACAACCATGGTCCCCTGCGGCACTCTTTGTCAATACTACTTCGCAAGGGTGGTTCATTGCAGATGTTAACTGCTCTTACATTGGAAGCCTCTAAAGCCTACTCCTCGAAGGTATTGCGGAGCTCTTTAAGGATAGTCTCCGCGTAATCTGATACCAAGTTCCAGGCTTGGGGGCCCTTCAGCATGGCTTCTACTATTTGTTCTGGAACGATATTAGTCTCCAGAATCCTCTCCACTTCAGCACGTTGATCCTGAAACCGGGGGCAGGAGAAGAACACGTGTTCTGCGTCCTCTATAACGTCCGTACAGTGTGGGCAGTTTGGGGAGTTTGCCCTCCTGAACCTGTGCAGGTATCCTCGAAAGCATCCATGTCCAGTCAGAAGTTGAGTGATGTAGAACCCAACCTCCCCATGCTGGCGGTTGACCCAACGACTGATGTTAGGTATCAATCGATATGTCCACCGGCCTTTAGTAGAGCTGTCCCACCTCTCCTGCCATTGCCCTAGACTCATGGCTCTTTCATCGCTGTTTCCTATCGGTTGGTCTTTCTCTAACTTTCTGCGATAAAGCCGTCCCCTTTCTGCAGCCAGGATGTCGATTGGTAGGGTAGAGGCAATCACACTCACCGCCTCGTAAGACACAGTGCGGTAGGATGATGCCACTCGAATCGCTGAAGCCGCTGGACTGATTTCATTTTCCGGCGGTACGATGGTAGCTCGAGCGATTTCTCCCATACCGGTGCCCCGTACAACAAAACAGAAGTACTTACTGTTGCCAGTAGCTGTCTTCTTATCTGTCTAGGGCCTCCGACATTCGGCATTATTCTAGATAATGCCCCCTGTACCCCAGCTGCTTTCTTGCTGGCCGCGATTATGTGCTCTTTGAAGTTGAGCCGTGCGTCCAGGAGCACCCCAAATAGCTGATGAAGGGCTGCGACTGTATGTAGGTGTCGCCTATTTTGAGGGTGATGGTTTCCCTTGCCTTTCGACTGCTAACAAGAAGTGTTTCGGTCTTTTGTTCTGCTAAACTCAAGTCCGCTGCGAGCATCCAATGCTGAATTGTGGCTATAGCGAATGAGAAGGTTGTTTGTATCTCCTCTATGTGCTTGCGCACTATGATCAATGCCACATCATCGGCGAATGCCACTAGCCTGACGCCCTCAGGCAGACCGAGCAGGAGCAGGTCGTTGTACATTACGTTCCATAAGAGGGGGTCAAGAACAGAGCCCTGAGGTACACCTCCTGTGATCTTATAGTCTACTTGCCCATTTTCAGTTTGGTACAACAAGATGCGGTCCTTGAAATACGCTGAAACCATTCTGCGCAAGTACTGCGGATTTCCATCCTGGCAAGAGCCTCCAAAATGCGGTCCCAGCGGGCCGAGTTAAAGGCGTTCTTGATATCCAGGGTGGCTATTAGACAGTACTTTTTTCCACCTCTTCTCCATCTCTTTCCCGAGATAGCCTCTCTGGCGATGTTGGTAACGAGTGTCACGGCATCGATGGTTGATCTCCCCTTTCTGAACCCGAATTGGTTGGTGGAAAGTTTCGGCTCAACGTAGGGCTCCAGCCTATCTGCTATTATCCTTTCAGGAGTTTTCCCGCAGAGTCCAACATACAGAGGGGACGATATGATGACGGTTCGTCGGGAGGTTTCTTTCCCCCTTTAGGAGGAGCACAAGTCTCTGCTTTTTCCACTTAGTCGGGAAAACCCCTGCTTTAGGCAGGTCTCGTACATGTGTAGAAACATGTCAGGCCTATTGGCTATGGCGCATTTTAGCGCAATGTTAGGTATGCCATCTGGACCGGGAGCCTTACCGTTTTGGAGCCGGTTGCACGCGCCCATCAGCTCATTCATAGTCACTGATGGTATATCTTCGTCCCTCACCTGCCACGAAGGATAAGCGGGTAGCTCAGGCTTCGCAGGAAACAGGTGAGTGACAATGCGGTGCAATGATTCGGGGCAGTTCGTTGATGTCATGGGAGGGGCCTTAATTTTATGCATCACGATTTTATACGGTTTTCCCCATGGATCTTGATTAACTTCGTCACACAACTCCTTCCAGTAGGATTTCTTGCTTGAGAGAATGGCTCTTCGTAGTTGTTGTCTTTTGATCTCATAGTCGAGCCTTAGTTCTTCTGTTGTGGCCCTGTCGCGTCTCCGTGCTCGTTGATGCAGCCTTCGTGCTTTGAGACACTCTCGTCGGTGTTGTGAGATCGTGTCGTTCCACCAGTAAACTGGTGGGCGGCTGTTGTTCTGCCGTCTCCTTGGCATGGAAGCATCGCAGGACTTGACAACGCTTGTCATTACCTCTTTGGCAGTGGCTTCTGCGCTTGTTGCTATTGACAATGGTTCCTGCTCCATAACCAAGGCGAATGAATCAGCATCGAAAGCATTTTTGTTCCAACCGAACATATATTATCTATTGTGATATTCTACTAGTGTGGACATCTATCGCATTGTCATCTGACTTTCTGGCGGAAATGTTATCAGCAAAACTAAGATGGTGAGCTATTGTTCTTCTATATTGGATGTCGATATCGTATCATATCTAGTTATGTGGAATTGAAGCTAATGCTTGTCTTTCAAAAATATTCATAGCTCACCACGTTGTGTATTTTTTCCAAGAAAATTTTCTTTTAGTTGTAATTTAATTAATATATTTGATGTGTCGACTTTTCCTAGGTTTTTTTATTTTTTTTTATTTTACATTATTCGGATATACATATTAAAAAATAAAAGAAGATTTCACAAAGCATAACATTAAATTAAAGTTAAAATATTTGTCACTACAACTAATGTTATTAGAAATACTTCTGGTGCATTGTCTTACATACAGTTTAAACTAAAGCTTAGCTGTGGGTTCGTAAACATAATTTAGTGTATATGTATTGAATTTGCTGATATACACTTAATATACGGTAGGTAAGATTTATAGCTTAAAATGTCAAAGACTTCCCTATTATACTATGGCTAATTCATAAATTTTCTAACCTTCGATCAACGGTTAGGAAAAATAAATTGCTTATAAATTATTTTATGGTTTCATGTGCACAAAGGATTTGACTTTTATTTAAAGTAATTTTAATCTTATTAATGTCCTACAAATGTACCTAAAGCTAAACTGCTAATTTTTTTAACAACTATATATATATATATATATATATATATATATATATATATATATATATTTTATATCTTGTAAATCACTTTTGAGTTTAAAAAAAAATTATTTATTGAAATATAAAAATTAAAACTTTGAATAAAACATTAAATTGAAAATTAAAATTAACTAACTAAATGGTACAAGTATACTAACGATAAATGACGACCGTGGGACCGCGTAGCTCTGATTTATAACATTAAGAAAGCTGATTAATCAAAAGAACGGTCAAGTCGATGCGTTCCCACGTTTACATTATGAAGCAGGAAACTGGTCAGCGAAATATGATACTTCGTATCATACACGTGCTTGATATTTACGCCTAACAGCTCCCCTTTACCAAGAAAAGTTGTAACATCAACTTTTGGAATTTACTAGACGCTAGTTAAATAAGCAAAAACAATACAAATATGGAAATAAAATAAAGTTAAAGTGAACATAATGATTAAGTTTAAATAGGTTACATAAAATATGAAAAATATACAAAACATAAAAGTCAAATAAGAATAGAAATGTATCAAAAAGGTTCTCAATTCTATAAGTCTGGATGTTCAGGTTCCTCTTCGATTTGGGGCCTCAGTTTTGGTATCAGCCTGGAGAACGGTTTTGTCAGGGTACTCAGACTCTCTGGATTGGAGTTGTCGTTTTTCGGAGGTCTCTTAACGTGCCTTATGATTTTCAATGAGCTGTATACAACAACAATTGTTACAATGATAATTATTGTAGCATACGTGAACCAGGAAATGTTTTTATTAACAAAGGGTTGGTTGATGAGATCGTCGAGATCCCTTGAATACTGGTCCAGCTTGTGGTTGGCTATGGACAGTTGTTCCATGTTTAAGTCGTCCAGCTTCAGGGGCTTAAGGTCCGGAATTGCAAGTTTCTCAGGATGAGAATTGCAGCAATTGAATGGAATTAAAACTGGATGAGGATTGTCCGAAATGTTCATGAATTTTTGTGGTTCAGCTTGGATTTTTGTAATACCAACAAAAGCACTACATTCCGTTTGTAACCGAATGATAGAATTGTTCGTTAGCACTAAAGTTTTAGCGTCAATTCCTGGACAATTAATGGTCACATGTATGGGTTCCGATATGATTACAATCCACGCATTTGTTTCAAGTTTTTGAACATTGTACCCTTCACTGAAAACGATGGCATTTTTACAAGTTTCGGGGACACTACGAAAGTTTTTCAGGAGCTGCGCCTCACAGGGTGCATTTGAGTCTATGGGATACGCGTATAAATCGGAGCACAGTTTTCGGAGTGGAGTCAGCTGTTTGCACGCACTCAAGTCCTTGATTGGTATGTACATAAGAGAATCATCATTTCGGGCTACATATTTTTGAGCAAAAGAAAGGATGTGATGAAAACCAGTTCTATCATCTAAAATCGGAATAGGGTATAAATGGTAAGCTGTATAGAGCTGTTGCTCTACTAGAGGGATTTTTAAGATGAATACTAGATCTGAGTGAGTTTGAAAAGCTTGTAGTTCAATTACTTCTAAATACTGTGCAACACTTGAAAATCTGACTGGTAACGGTAAATTATTTTTAACAAGGTTTTGAGAAATCTCCTGTAATGCGGCAATCAAATGATCCGGTGTAATAATAGATGAGTGAATAATTTTCAAACGTGCAAAAGTTATTGAATTTAAAATATCGTTAAGGTCATCTTCGAGAAACAAATAACTGGCCATTAGTTTTTCACAAATTTCAAGAAATGATTGTTTGGCTTGAATAGTGGCTATCCGGTCATTTAGTTCATGTATCGTGAGGTTGATTTCGTTAATGTCTTCGTTAAAGATTTTCTCGTCTATTTGAAGTTTCTGAATAGTTTCATTTAAGTTTTTAATAATAGTGGTTGTAACGCTCATTTGATTCTTTAAAAGATTTTCGACTTGTAGTTGTCCTTGGTTAAGTCTGTTTATGCTGCTAGTATAAAATTCGCCATCGGATGCGTCTAGGTTACCGGTTATTGCTTTAAAGATGGTTCCAGCACCGTCTATTAATCCGAGTTTTGGTCTTTTAGTGACTAGAAATACTTCTGAAAATTTTGTTTTGATGGAGTCGGAGATTTGTGTTAAAAGGCTAATGTGTGTTTGGACGTCCACACGAAAGGCACCTGTATCGTGAAATTTGAAGCCAGGTATAGGATCGACGGTTCGTTCTAAAGTATTGAGGATTCTGTTATTATTTTCAAATAGTTGATTAAGGGTTGTCAAGTTCCGGTGAACTAATAGAGTCCATTTATAGTTTGATACAATTATTCGACTTTCGTCATGGTAGTAGATACCGAGAGTGTTGTTAATCGGTTTGACGTCGTACTGTGAAACTGCTGATCCGAGCAGCAGAAGAAACCTGAAAAGAAAGTTAGTTTTCAGAATATGGTTTCATTCTGTCAAAGTTCACTTTCGTTCGTTAGTTAGTTCTTAGGTTTAGAAGTGTAGCAGAGTTATTGTGAATCTCAATAATTTGGAATGGGCCATTAAATTTGTTCTGGAGTTTGTCTTTTATTTGTGACTCTTTTACGTATACCTTGTCACCGATTTTGTAATCAGGTGGGTTTTTCGAAACGTGTTGGTCAAATCTTTCTTTTTGTTTCTGTAAGTTAGTCTTTTCACGTGCAATTTTGTAATAGTAAGAAATTCGGTTATTTAGGTCTCGTACATATTTGATAATTAGTTCTTTTTGATTATAAAGAGTCTCTGGGGGTCTGCTGGAGGTATGTCCGAAAACAAGTTCGAACGGGGTGAAGCCATGGGTCTTATTGGTTGAATTGTTATAGGCAATAATAGCATACGGAAGTACGTTTAAGGGGTGTTCCTCGGGATTTTCAGCTTTGTGAATGCGAATCATTTCTAGTAGAGTAGAATGAAATCGTTCCACGGAGCCGTTTGTTTGCGGGTGTCCCACGCTAGAGTAGGTAAGTTTGATGTCATAAAGTTTGCATAGATCTTTTAGTATGGCATTGTCAAATTCTCTGCCATAGTCGCAGTGGATACGTAATGGTGTACCGAAATGTTGAAAGTACAACATAATAGTACTAACGACAGATTTGGCGGATTTATCTGCCAAAGCATTGTGAGAATTTAGTCAGTTCGTCTCTTATCGTCAAAATGTGATTTCTATTAGGAATTTCTAAGGTGTCGATGTTAATTCTTTCAAAGGGTGTTTTAGGTGTCTCAGTTATGACGAGGGGATTATCTAAGTTTTTTCGAGAAGCTTTAGTTTGTTGACAGATTACGCAGTTCTTTATGAAGTTCTCAATGTCTTTAGTAAATCCCGGCCAGTTGAACCTCTCTTTGACACGGCGTATGGTTTCGTTGATGCCGCGATGCAAGTTGTTTTTTCCGTTATGATATTGCTCGAGTATTAGTGGAATTTCGTCTTTGTTAGGAGTTTTTGTGATGTTTTGGCAAATCTTCCACTTAATGTCTTTTTCAGAGAAAATAAAGGATAGCATTTCCAGAATTGGAAGATCAAGGTTGTTTTCTACACAATATGTTTTCGATGGGAAGAGAACGTCTTGATTTTTGAAAATAGATGCGAAAAGGACTTCATTTACGATTTCGGGATCGTTTGGAAGCGGGACTATGAAGTATTGTCTCCTGCTAACAGTTTTGCTAGCGAATGCGTTGATTTTAAATGTTTCAAAATCTGCGACTTCTTCGAAAATATCTTCGAATATGTCGTGATGGAAATCCTGAAGGTTGGATGATTGGGGAAAGATTAGGATATTTTTATTTGCCTTGTCTAGGAGTTGGCAATTAGAAAATTCGATCTTACTATAGTCAATTAAGGAAACAGTTTTGTAACGTTCAACAAAAGTTTTGAATTCTTGGGATATCGTTTCGGTAGTTATTTCGTTTTGTTTAGGTTCGGAGGTATTGTCATCGTCTTCGTCATTTAGGGGTAAGATTTTGTGGGGTGTTAGTTTAGTTTTAGCCTGAAATAGTACGCACTCATCAAGGTGGTTGATTTTAACGCGTGATAAGGCGTCGGCGTTTTTGTTAATTTTACCCGGTTTGTAAATGATCTCGTAGTCATATTCTTCGAGATTAAGTCTCCATCGGGCTAATCGACTTCCGGGGTCTTTTATCGAGAACAGCCACGTCAACGGGCGGTGATCGGTACAAAGTTGGAACTTTCGGCCATAGATTATCGGTCTCCAGTGTTTCACTGCCCAAACAATAGCCAACAGTTCTCTCTCAATAGTCGAATACCTTGTCTCGGCTTGACAAAGTGTTCTGGAAGCATATCCAATGGGTAAATCTTTACCTATTGGCCCTTGGGATAGTACAGCGCCGATTGCAAAAGCACTGGCGTCAGTGGTTAGTATGAATGGTTCCTCGAAGTTCGGATAGATCAGTATTGGTGTCGAAGTTAAAGCACGTTTGAGTTCGTTAAAGGACGTGACGCATTCAGCATTGGAATTAAACGGTTCATCCTTTTGTAAAAGTTTAGTTAGGGGTTTCGATATTCTCGCGAAGTTTGGAATAAACCTCCGATAATAACCAGCAAGTCCCAAAAATGACTTAATATCTTTGGGGTTCTGCGGTTGAGGAAAGTTTAAGATACAGTCGACTTTCGACGGATTGGGTTTTACACCGTCTTTAGTTATTAAGTGTCCCAAATAAGCGACCTCCTTGCGGAGAAACTCGCATTTGTCAGGCTGTATTTTGAGGTTTGCCTTCCTAAGTCTTTTAAAAACGTCAGTTAGTCTTGCTAAGTGTTCGTGAATGGTGGGCGAATAAACGATTATATCGTCCATGTACACCAAACATCTTTCATTCTGGATTCCTATCAGAATATTGTCCATCACCCTTTGGAATGTTGAAGGGGCATTTTTCAACCCGAAAGGCATGCGAACAAATTCAAAATGACCGTTCTCTACAGTGAAAGCGGTTTTTTGAATGTCCTTGGACTCAATTTCAATCTGGTGGAAACCAGAAGCTAGATCTAGGGTGGTAAAATACTGGCACTTGCCAAGTTGGTCTAACAGATCGGATATGTTGGGTAACGGATATTTGTCATTTATTGTCAGTTCGTTTAGTTTTCTATAGTCCACGACTACGCGCCATTTCTGTTTCCCGGAGGCGTCGAGTTTTTTCGGGACAACCCATACAGGGGAAGACCAGGGAGAATTTGAGGGACGAATGATGCCCTGTTCTAACATTTTCGAAACTTGGTTACGGACTTCCTCTTTGTGAATTTGGGGATAGCGGTACGATTTAGTGTATATGGGTTTGGCGTTGTTTGTGTCGATGGAATGTTTAATTTCATTCGTGAAACTAAGATGGTCACCTTCTAAGTAGAAAATGTCGGAAAAGTCAAGACAAAGTTGTTGTATTAGTTGATGTTATGCTTTGTGAAATCTTCTTTTATTTTTTAATATGTATATCCGAATAATGTAAAATAAAAAAAAATAAAAAAACCTAGGAAAAGTCGACACATCAAATGTATTAATTAAATTACAACTAAAAGAAAATTTTCTTGGAAAAAATACACAACGTGGTGAGCTAAGAATATTTTTGAAAGACAAGCATTAGCTTCAATTCCACATAACTAGATATGATACGATATCGACATCCAATATAGAAGAACAATAGCTCACCATCTTAGTTTTGCTGATAACATTTCCGCCAGAAAGTCAGATGACAATGCGATAGATGTCCACACTAGTAGAATATCACAATAGATAATATAACTCCGAATAAATACTAGAATAATATAAGTTTATCTGAATCAACTAATATACTTATCAGATCCACTATAAATAAACAAAATGATGAAACCTGCATTGTTCTCATTCGCTAGAAAATCAATAGTCTTGATGTCTACAATGCCACTCCTAAATAAATGTTTCTACGATACTGGATTTAAAAAACTCTGGTTACACTAATATTCCAAGTAATACAAAGGTGTATGGAGATATCCATGACGGATAACAGAGAGCCATCGAAAAAAACCTAAGGTAATATAAAGCATCCACATATTAATTTCTAAATTGGCAACGGACAGGGCATTAGAGAAACCACATAACATTACGTTAACTACAAGGATCAGTCAATGGAGTCCAACGGATTTAAAAACGTCTAGGAAATGTCCTAATATGAGATTGAACCGTGACATCAGCTAAACGTGAGCCATAAACTGGTCACAAATAAATAAGGTTATGATCAGATGGAAAAAAATGTAAATGAGTCCACTATAAAATAATATTAGAATATATTTGAATATGTTGGCGCCGATGTATTTTAGTTTTTTCGTGCATAAATTGGTTGTTGCAGTTGCCATATAATGTCAATAATAGAAATCCAACAAATAAGATTCCATTGTGAACAATTAAAATTTGCCATTCATTCAGTATTGACACAACAAAAAATTTCAATAAAAATTAGTTTAACAATATCTATTTATAACTTCTAGGCGCTCTTTCTAGGACAATATTAAAACTCGATTAACGACTGCTTGAAATTATAATATATTCCTAAGACCTTTCCTTCGTGTTAAACAGGACGTTAATTTTAGGTTCTTCATGAGATAATGAAGACGTTTGTAGTCGTCACGAGACAAATTTGTGAATTCGCTATTTCTTTTCCAGGAGAAATAAGAACTTTCTTAATCCCAGCAGTTCCATTAGCATATGGCCATTAAGCCATTTCGAGGGAAGAATTCGGAATAAACTATGCTAACTTTATCAAGACCTTTTTGCTGTTTTATTAATGACGACTACTGAATACTGTCCCTGAAACATAAAATTGAAAATAAAATTACTGGCCTTCACACCTTGTTTTAATAAATCCATAAGATGGATGGGTTTTGCAGTAACGTAATAATAAGAACACTATTTTTCACTTGAAGCTAAAATTTTTACTGCAAGAAATATCTATTCGAAACTGAATGATAATGGAAATTATTATTTATTCCAGAAACAGTATTTAGGATGTTGCTTTTTGTATAGACTATTATGACAATGTTGTGAGATATTATAATAGAGGTTTAGGACTCTTAAAGAAACATGCAAACAGACCTTCCAAGTCCGGATCCATATCATCTCATTTCAGCCAACAATTAATTCTTCTGAAGAATTAAAAAAAATGAGAATCTTAATTTATAGCTGCTACCTAATGATTCTCTTGTTGGCAATCTATAAAAGAGAATTGGATGCAGTTTCAGCAAATTTTCTTTAGTACAATCATGACAAGGTATGAGCACTTGTAATCTCCTAAAACAGCTTAGCACACTCTACAACACTAATAGTTTGATTTTAACACATAGTTCCAAACATGCAAACATTAGATATTTGTTGAATTTAGGCGATAAAAATGGATGTGCGAAGTTTGAGGCGCAGTTTTTCAGAAAAGGTTTCTAAAAGTATTAGGGGGGATGAAACCCGGGAAAGGAAATTAACCTATGCAGAGGAAATGGTGATATTTGAAAACATGGAATAGTTAGGTAGCCACCCTGTAGAGATAGCCAATTTTGGCATATTATTAACAAGGCAAAACTGCAACAGAACTACTTCAGAAATTAGCATCTTTTTCGATAATGAAAATACATTTCCGCAAGAGAAGTTAGTGCATGACAATTGTATTGCAGAACAGTGTTATAACCCGTTGAAAGACTCGGGCATTGCATTACTGGCAAAGAAGAACAAAGAAGCGGAGAGAGCTCGATGACAAAACTGTTGAGAAAAGAAAGAAACAATGTTACGAAAGAGGAATTTTGAAGAAAACTTAAGAAAGTTTCAATGAGAAATAAATCAAACAGTACATAGAGCATAAATATAATAATTGACAATTATCGGAAATTAGGCGGGTAGTAGCGAATTGGGAAAAATTAAGCGTTTTTTAACAAACTGAGGGCTAGACCCTATTATACAGAAATTTTTTGTAGACAATAATAAGTGTATCTATATGTGCCATTCCAGTACTATGAGGATAATATCAGGAGGTTAAAAATTTTGTTTTTTTTTGAAAAATGCGATCTTCACAAAAAAATAGAGTTATTAATGTTATTATACTATGGCTAATTCATAAATTTTCTAACCTTCGATCAACGGTTAGGAAAAATAAATTGCTTATAAATTATTTTATGGTTTCATGTGCACAAAGGATTTGACTTTTATTTAAAGTAATTTTAATCTTATTAATGTCCTACAAATGTACCTAAAGCTAAACTGCTAATTTTTTTAACAACTATATATATATATATATATATATATATATATATATATATATATATATATAGATTCTACAGTCATTTATAGGAAACTAGAATGAAGGTTTTACATTTCTAAATATGCAGTACATACTTTCCATAATAAACAACACTTGCATCTAAGTTGAAACGCTAATGACTACCTCCAAGAGCTGAATTTTGTACATGTGCCATTAGCATGTTTTACCATAAGAATTATTTTTTCCACTTTAATTGTATTTTCGGACAACGTCATATACGTTATATTTCACAAGGATTGGCAAATCAACGATCAAAATTCTCATGAATAGAAAAAAATTCTCACGCAATAAACCAAATGTTAAACGCAATTTCATTTTCTTTATGGACACGAATGATTGGTGCTCAGGATCTGTTAAAAAAATGTCTACTCGAAGACACTATTTCAATCTAGTACGACTACCCTTACTCGATTAATAAAATACGTGCACAAAATGGTCAAAATGAGAAACTGGGCTAGGCTTTACTACAGTTAATTCGAAACGGTAGATTGTGAATACATTTAATTACGTTTATTCTATTGAATATAATTCATTTCGTGTTTCATAATAATATGATGAACAACTGAATGTGCTTGTTACAGTATTCTGGAAATATAATATGTTTTGACGATATGGATAGTTAATATTCTATTTTGTAATTTAGTTGTCTTTAAAGCTGTCAAAATTGAAAACAATGTTTATATAAACTTTGCAGAGAGGCAGCAAGAAGATATGTGAACTTGTCCTATAAAATTACTTTTCCAGCAATATTATTGTTGCGTTCCCTCAACTTTGTTTATTGTCATTGTTTAAAGTTGATTGAATTAGTTAATTGATTTTTAAACGTTTGCACCTTTTTCGTGGCGCCAATGCTAATTTATTTTTCAAACGTTTTTGTGCGTTTAAATAAGACAAAATTGTGACTTGGCTTTTTACCGCCGATTCCTTCGGATGTTTTTCTTGGTTTTTGAATTCCAGTTGAGACCGACGCTTTTATTTTGATTTATTGAGTTATGAATCTGCGAGTCACTTAAATCTAGTCGTAATAATTTTCCGCATTTTGCATCTTATACGGGAGCGCTATAATTGTTTCTTTCGTGTTTATGAAAGATCTTTTTCGTTTGTTGAATCGAGAAATATTGCTGGTCGCCATTTTCTGTGTAACATAAAGATGTTAGCATAAGGACATCTACAACTGTTCCTGCTACAGCGAGGCTAGCCTCTGGAGACAAGAGAACCAAGAAAACACCACCCACTGGGCAAATGCAAAAGATTAGTGTTAATTGGTCACTGGCGCGACGTTACATTGATTGTTCCGCCAAAAGTCCTTCGATTATTACATATTTTCTCTAAACTAACATTGTTAAAAACCGCAACGGCAACCCTTTACATTTTTTATATGTAGTGTTCCATGGCTTATTCTAAATAATTTTGGTCCGGTTTCGAGCCGGATGCGTTTGTGTAATTTGTGTGTACAGGTTTATTGAGCAAATCGCATTGATTTTTCGTTTATTTTATTGTTAATAAAACAGCATTGATTTTTGTCGTTTTAAACACATACTTACAAGAGATCATTTCAACTGTTTGGTTATTTGAAAAATCTATACGTTTTGACCTTATATGTCGTTTGCTCTGCTACTCCCATTCATACAGCTAATATGGCATACCTTAACAATTTGAAACTTGCTGATCTTGGTTTCAATAGTCCAGGCGCTATTGATCGTTTGTTCGGTGCCGATATATTTTCTTAAATTTTGTGGGATGGACACCTTCTAGGAGAAGAACGTGTTCCTGAGGCTATTAACACTGTGTTTGGTTTCCATTCATAAATCCAACCTCGCTTTTTTGTAAAATTGAAGATGTAGTATCATTAGATTCACTCTAAAGGTTCTGCACAATTGAAGATGTTTCTACCGCACTGATTCCTTCCCCTGAAGATCTTGTCTCCAAAAAATATTTTCCGAGGAATGCAAGAGATTGGATTTAGGTAGATTCGTTGTGCCATTTATTTTTCGAAATACACTTCCTGCTTTTAATGGACTGTATAATCTCGCCGTTCAACATTTCTACTATTTAAAAAGACGTCTTCTAAAGCAACCAGATCTCTACAAACAATATCGTTATACAATTTACCTACTCCGCTCCTGACTAAAACAAGGCAAAACCTTTAAGCTGAAGTATAAGAAAAAGTGATGCTGTACAAAGTCAACCTGACTGGAAATTTCGATAACACTCCGGCAAAAGCTAAACAAATTGGGAGATTACAGTTGAAATTTGCTAGAGAATTCGAGGTGGATTATAAAAGGGCGGCTGGACATCTCACAGTTAGTTGCGAAATCTGTAAATACTGAATTTTGATATGCAAATAAAGTTCTAGAAAGTGAAGTGAATATTAGTTGTTAAAATTCAATTTGAAGCCACAGAGTTTACTGCAATTTGTTGTCGAAGTGAGGAACTAAGTGAGGACTAGACGAAAAAATAATTCAGATCTGGAAAAACTTGAAGAGATGGAGAAACAACATCAAGAAGAAACCCAACAAAGGTTGTGATGAAAAACTGAAAATTGAATTATAGAACCTTGTATCTAATATCAATGAAAAACAACAGAATTTAATGGAAGGATTATTCTATAAATTTCAAGAAAACAAGAACAAATTGAATTAACATGAAAAAATAAATTTAAAATATTAGATGAACAGAAATATTAGAAGAAAAAAGACAAACTGATGAATTAAAAAGACAACAGCATTTTGAACATGGACAGCTAGAAAGCAATCCTGGGAGCTGCGTTGGAATGCTGGACCCGTACATTTAGCTTATGACTACTTAGTTTGACGGGCTATAGTTAAAACCGGTAGTGACATGCCAATTAACCCCGAATATGAACAGCGACATCAGAATTGCCAATGGTCAAGAGATAGCTTGTTTCGAGCCTGTAGAAACCATTGTTAATTGCGAAGAATTATATCAGACATCGGTGAAGGAGACTGGTCCCAGTAAAGAGTTTCTACAACAGTTTGCCGACCATTTGAAACACCTTACGCCGTAGGAACAGAAGAAAGTCAAACAATTTTTAACAGTCAAGATGAAACCTGCGGTCGGTTATCCAGGTATCGAATAGATACCGGGAAGGCTCAACCCATCAGAATACCACAAAGGCGATTACCATTGGGGCAACAATAGGCAGTCGAGGAAAACATCGAGTCCATGTTATTGAGCCATCCACCAGCCCATGATCTGCTCCCGTTGTGCTACATAAAAAAAAGGATGGAACCACCCGATTTTGCGTGGATTACAGAAAGCTGAATGACGTCACGAAGAAAGACAGCTATCCACTACCCCGAATTGATGACACTCTGATCACACTAGCTGGCTCCGGTGGGGTCTCCACATTAGATCTAAAGAGTGGGTATTGGCAGGTTGGTATACATTAAAACGACAGAGAGAAGACCGCGTTTTCCACCAGTAAAGGGTTGCTTCAGTTCACGGTCATGCCCTTTAGATTATGTAATGCTCCCGCTACATTTGAGAGGCTAATGGAGCATATATTGAAAGGGTTGACGTGGAAACCATGCTTAGTATAACTCGACGACATTCTGGTCATGGGCCATACATTCGACGACCACCTGAAGCACCTGGGCGAAGTAGTTTCCAAAATGAGGAAAACCTGAAACTTAAAGCAAAAAAGTGTTCCATATTTCAAAAAGAAGTAGAGTTTTTGGGCCACGTCGTTTTCGACTCATCAATCTGCACCAACAAAGACCAGATAGCAGCCATTCGTGATTGGCCGGTTGTTAAGGGATTCGCCACCATTGCCGCGCCTCCACATCGGTAGACCATTGAGAAAAAGACCTTCCATTGAGATCAGGCTTGCAAAACATCATTCAGACGCCTAAAGGCGCCTTGCATAGGCGTTATCATTGTTTATAAATAAAAACAAATTTTTGAAGTTGGCAATGTGGTTAAAATTACTGTAGATACAAATATAACCTCTTCTAATACAAGAATACTGACTGTTATTTCATATAGTATGAAATAACAGTCAGTATTCTTTTATTTGAAGGGGTTTTGTTTGTCTATATGTATTTAATGGTATATTGAGAGTATAGAGGTATAGTTAAGACAGGCTAATAATATGTTCTTTCATATTGAGTCTACACTAGTCATAGTGCAACAGTGCACATTGCAACAGGAAGTCTAAAGTTCGGAAATGATTCTTTCAATTAAGATAGTTTTCGATGTTACTATGAAATTGAAACAGTGCGATAGAAGCCCTAGAGGAAGTGAGAAGTTGGCGGATTACGTTTTGTTATAGGATTTGTGGGTATAAGTCTCTGGGTGTCTGTTTTATTTTGGACCAGCTCTTCAGATTTGTCATTGCATGTAAAAATGTTTAATTCATTCAGTTTTATTGATCTCGTCATCACATCTTATCGATACTCAACTAACAAGCAATTCAATCTCACACTCTGTGTGTCACATAATGAAACTTGGGGAATAGGCAGATTGAGGTTGATTTAAATTAAATTTACACTATTAATAATTTAGTTAGTATTATTGAAGATAGTGCTATGAAACCCACACTATAACCATTTTAGTAATTGCGGGGAACTTCAACGCATGTTCCAGTATTTTACCGTAAACGTTTTAGAAATTCTTGCAACTATCTAGTAATAGCTGTGTATCTTCACCTGATGAAGATAGCATATACACAGCTATTGAAACGTTGTGAGATCAACCAATCCAAGACAATGGAAGTCCAAGGAGACTTCGAGGAACAAGTTACATTGTCTACCAACTTCAGACTAATCTCTAGTAATAGTTATACAGGGTGCTTCAGATGATTTTACAAAAAATGTTATAATGTGTGGGCCATGAGTTGTTGCATCGGTGTGGAGGGCGCGTTGGGAAAAACCCCTGGACACGACGATTTGTATTTACAAATTGCGCATTTTTTCAGCAAAAAACAAATTATATAGGGTGTGCCATGTAACAGTGGCCAATACCATCTTTCTTACTTTAAATGCAAGCCCCTCTATGTTATTTATTTTTTGGATTCCCCAGAAAATTCTAGACGTAATTTATGTACAATGTCCTACACCTATCTTCAACTTTATCGGAAATATTAAGTGTTCTGAGATGTATTACAGAAATTAACATTATAAAAAGAAAATAGTTTTATTTCAGATTTACACTAAAAACCTAATAAGTAATACTGATTATTTCTTAATAATATAAAAATAATTAATGCCAATGTAGGAAATGTTCAAAATGCTCACCGCGAACGTCTTGGCAAAATACTAATCTGGTATAAACATGTTTTCTAACGTTACTCAACATCTCAGGCGTGACTGATCGATTCGCAAGCGGGATTCGTCTTTTTGGGTCATCTAAGTTGAGGGGTTTAGTTTTGTATACAGTTCCTTTGACACAAAAAGTAGTCCTATTGCGTCAAATTAGGAAATCGCTGCCATTCTATCGATCCGCGCCTCCTAATCCACCGATTTGTAAAAATATGGTTCAGCTACTGCCGAAGATTGATTTCGTAATGGGGCAGTGCACCATCTTGTGTTGACATTATTTTCGAGGGGTTCTAAGTATTTATCTCCATTCAAGTTGCCATCAATTCTTGTCCAAACATTAACTTTTTCAGGATATTTTGTTTGTTTCTCTGTCCTCCAGTCAGGATTTTCATCAGACCAATAGCGGCAATTTTGACGATTAACGTGTCCGTGAAGTGCAAATGTGGTCACATCAGAAAACAAAACATCGTCTGATTGGATCACATCGTTATCTAAACTTACCATCATTTGATCACAGAAATACGTTCTCCTATCGAAATCGTCTTCCGTGAGCTCCTCAATCGGCACCATTTTATAGGGATGCATTTTATTTTCCTTTAATAGTCGAAAATTTGATGTGTGGCTAACGTTGAGCAGTGGGGCTGCTTTTTGACAAGAATTATGTAGGTTTTCTTGAAACTGAAGCATAATATCCAATTTCGTATTATCACTTAGAGCTTTGGCAACTACTTATTTTATCTGTCTTACATGATCAAGCTCGCGAAACTGCTTTTCTATTTTGCTAATTGTTCATTGGGATACAGGCGGCAAATTTGGAAAATTTTGCGTGAAATAAGATACAAATTTGCATATGTGTATGGTTATTTTGTGCATTTCTTTTAAATGAATCATTTTTCTGACATTATTACGTACAGTTAACGAAATTGAAACGACAGTAGCTCTGACACTGAGCACCACTGTCATGCAGGCAGGCAACAAGATGCTAAAGCTATGAGTTTTAACGAAAATAAACAAAATTGTTTTTTTTTATCAGTAAAAAGGAATGCAGGAATAGTTTTTGCCTACTATCTCAATATCAATAATATGTTTTACCGTCTCTTATATCAAGTAATGCTTAATTCTCATAATCTAACTTGTCAATTGAACTAATGTCAATGGATTTATTTTTGAATTAGTCCTCTGTCTATCATCTACCGTATGAAAGGAACCTGCGCGCTACGTGAACTGATTGCTGGGCATTCGAGAAAAATTATCGTTTTGACTCTCTTTGGCCGTTTGTCAATCGACGAGTGTAGATGGATAGTTTTATCTTCCATTTTGGGAGCTATTTCGATGCCGTTTCAATTTACCAAAAGAAGTGAGGTAAGCAAGTAATAAGTTCTTTTCTCGCAATTAAATTATTTATTATAATTTCTGATAGTAAAATTACTGGTCAATTGAAATATCGATTTATCGTTATTATCTATCGTATGTATGTGTATATATGCATATGTTTTTTTTTATCATTGCTTGAAATTCGAAAGGTGTTCGAAGACGTTTTCCCGACCAGGTTTTTTATCCTAAGCCATTGTTGGATTGCTTAAAAAGAGTATATACTCTATATCATCAATTTTCTCTTTTTTAGGTAGTGAAAAGGGAAACATTTTTTTGTATATATATTTTTTCTTATATATATATATATATATATGTTATATGCAAAACATATCAGGACTTAGTTCACACAGTCGAGAAGTCAACGGAATTTAAAGCGTACGTGACTTCTCAGGGATATCAAATTTTATCTTGAATTATATGCAAACAACTTCCCGGAAACCTACACGAGTCCGTTTACCCAGGAAAAACGCTGACTTGCATCAGCACTTTTGCCAATGTTATAAAAGCAACTGGAAACGTTCTCGTGTTGTCATTCAAATATTATCACTTTTAGTATTAAGTTATTCAAGTAGTAAATAATTTTTTAAATAAATAATCTTTTTTAAAAAGTGATTTGAATCAAAGTGAATATAAAATTGGCGCAGTCAGTAGGATATTCCAGACACAGCTAGAACACGAAGATTTCTAACTAGTTGTGGTGGTTTCCAAGCCTTTGCAGAATAGAACCTACTTAGGACAACACCTACCAAGTACTATCAAGGGAACACGCAACCAGGCTAACCAGTGCTAAGTGACGCGGAGAACAGTCCGATGCGAGGAATAATAACGTAAGAATCACATAAAGTAACTATTTAATTTTGATTTTATTTTGAATGACCACCAGTTCTTTCATTTATATATTTTATTCCTCATTACTTTACCTTCCCTAAATAATTTTTAAACTAAATATTTATACTATTGCATTATTTTATTACTATTTGAAACATTATTTTAAACATATTTTACAATTTATACATTCCATTTTGTTTTTGCAACTCCTATATTAAACATTACTCAATACTGAATTGATAAACCATATATTTTCTACCATTTCAATTTAAAACTTTTATTCAACATTTAATTTCGATTTATTATGCGAATCTATACAATTTTTAAAATGGCAACGACTATACAGGCAACTACACCAACTGTAGAGCCCTATAAGCTATTGGAAATATTTGCCATAATTCCTGAGTATGATGGTAATCCGATATTTTTAAACACTTTCATATGCTCCTGTAATACTGCTTACAGCATGGCAACGGATAATCAGCAAGTACTGCTAATTCTCCATATCAAAAATAAGTTACGCAGTAGAGCGGCTGAGTTAATTAATTCGCGAAACCCTAGTCAACTAGCCGAAATTCAAACTCTCCTAGAAAATCATTTTGGAGATCCTCGGGATCTCTCGGCTCTTATACAGGACTTGCAACGAATGCGGCAAACTCCTAATAAATCCCCTCTCACGTTCTCTGCTAGACTCCAGACGCATCAAGCAAAAATGCTAGCAGCTATAAACAAACAAAATTTAACTATCAAAGAAAAGCAAGCACAGATTGACTTAATAGAGTCAATGGCTCTTAATAGCCTCCTCACGGGTTTAGAGCCCGAAATTGGTCAACTCGTTCGCGCTAGCGACCCATGCAGTATTCTCACTGCCATTTCCAGGATTAAACGAGAACTATAACTATCACATTTAGAAACCCAGAAATTTTCAGGTAATACAAGTTTCCAACAACCCTCTCGTAAACCAAATAACGGTCCACCTCCAAAACAATGCTCTTTTTGTAAACGCATGGGCCATTTAAGCAACGAATACTGAGAATGAGACAATTTCAACACAACCCGAATTTTAATCAGAACTATTCGAATTACCACCCTCATTTTTCCAATCAACCTGCTAATCATTCCACAAATGTTAATCCCGGTCAACAATTTTCACAGCAACAATTTCGTCCGTCTATCAGTAGACAACCCCAAATGTCGGGCAATTACAGACCGAACCCGAGTTTCTTTAAACATCAGCAACCAAAGACTCATCACTTGAACAATTTACAATTCGGTCCTCATCACAATGACTACAACTACTCCCACAACGAAAATCATTACATCTCTTTACCCGATGAGTACGGAAACGTACAAGATTATCGTCCTAATGATTTCGAACAAAACGGTGAACCAGAATATTTCAACACCGAACAGTTCAATGAATATTTCCCTGACGAACCTGATTTTTCTCAACTAAATTTTCAGTTGACCCCTGCTCAATCAGAACCCCCAGACGACGAAATTTCAGAAATTCAGACCCAAATTGAAACGATGAACTTGGACGATTTCAATCCAAACCTAAACTTTCCCGAACAGAATTTTCTGTAAGCCACTTCTTTC
The DNA here is from genome assembly GCA_034190945.1 of Octodonta nipae. Taxonomy (NCBI): domain Eukaryota; kingdom Metazoa; phylum Arthropoda; class Insecta; order Coleoptera; family Chrysomelidae; genus Octodonta; species Octodonta nipae. Next base: position 60,791,630 of record CM067217.1, on the reverse strand, counting down.
GGTCAATTCGAAAAACCTTTACTACATCACCGACTCTTCCAAAACATACAAACTCCTTATTGACACCGGAGCAGGACTGTCAATATTTAAGCCCGAAACTTGCCAACGATTTAAACAACGATTTCCCGAAAACGTAGTCATCCAAGGAATCTCTGATCAGAAAATCTTAATAAACGAATCCACCCTTGTACCTTTCAATGTCGCCGACCCACCCAAGGTATATATTTGTAACATCGACATTGAATTCGACGGATTACTGGGTTCAGAGTTCCTTGAACATTATAACTGCGTTATAGACTTTAACAGCAAACAACTTGTGACTAATTTTAAAACTCTGCCACTATTCAAAGTTACGGATGATACGATCATGCGTAATAGTAATTCTACATCTTCAACTAAATATATTCCGGTCAACACAATTACCTTGGACTCTCGAACTGAGCAAATCTGTAAATTGAAATGTAACCTCAAGAATACAGATGCTATTCTCGCTTCAATCGAAATTGAGAAAGTTCGTCTCCCGAATGCCATAGTCAAAATCAATGAAAATGGTGAATTCTTAACTTCCGTTTTGAACGCTAATGCCATTCCCAAAACCATCAATTTTGACAAACTCGATTTAGAACCAATACAAAATTTCACAATAAACACCTTCTCTGAAAACGAAACACGTAACCTAACCGAGAATGACAGACAAATGACGATAATGAACCAGCTTCGTTTAGAACATCTCAACGAGGAAGAATCTGAATTCGTTTCAGAACTTTGTATTGAATACTCCTATATCTTCTATTTAGAAGACGACCAACTGACCTTTACGAATGAAATTAAACACTCTATAGATACCAACAATGCGAAACCATCTTTCACAAAATCATATCGATACCCCCAAATCCACAAACAAGAGGTGAAAAGCCAAATATCAAAAATGTTAGATCAAGGGATCATACGCCCTTCTAACTCCCCATGGTCATCCCCTGTATGGGTAATCCCTAAAAAATTGGACGCTTCCGGAACACAAAAATGGCGTGTCGTCGTTGACTACCGGAAACTAAACGAACTGACCGTAGACGACAAGTACCCTCTTCCGAATATATCTGACTTACTCGACCAACTCGGCAAGTGCCAGTATTTCACCACCCTCGACTTGGCTTCTGGATTTCATCAAATTGAAATCGACACCAAAGACATTCCCAAAACTGCTTTTACAGTCGACAATGGTCACTATGAATTTGTTGGGATGCCTTTTGGCCTGAATAATGCTCCATCAACGTTTCAACGGGTTATGGATAAGATTCTTCTCGGAATCCAAAACGAAAGATGTTTAGTCTACATGGACGACATCATCGTATATTCCCCGACAATTCATGAGCATATAGCCCGTCTCACCGATGTTTTCAAATGACTACGAAAAGCCAATCTGAAAATACAACCCGACAAGTGCGAGTTCCTTCGCAAAGAAGTCCCTTATCTAGGCCATCTTATAACTCCTGAAGGCGTAACGCCAAATCCCTCAAAAGTCGATTGCATTCTCAACTTTCCCCAGCCAAAAAACCAAAAAGACATTAAATCATTTCTAGGTTAAGCTGGCTATTATAGGGGGTTCATTCCAAACTTCGCTAAAATTTCCAAGCCACTAACAAAATTACTTCAAAAAGATGTCCCTTTCAATTTGTCTCAGAATGCGTTAAATCTTTTGAACAATTAAAAATTGTTTTTACATCTACTCCAATTCTCATATACCCTAACTTCGAGGACCATTTATTCTCACAACTGACGCCAGTTCTTTTGCTATCGGCGCAATTCTTTCTCAAGGTCCTATAGGTAAGGATTTGCCCATAGCCTATGCCTCGAGAACCCTTTGCAAGGCTGAGACTAAGTACTCTACCATCGAAAGAGAACTTCTTGCCATAGTGTGGGCTGTTAAGCACTATAGACCGCTAATTTTTGGACTTAAGTTTCTACTTCTGACCGACCACCGCCCGTTAACGTGGTTATTTTCAATCAAAGACCCTGGAAGTACACTTGCCAGATGGCGCCTCAAACTCGAGGAGTATGATTACCAAATAATCTACAAGCCCAGCAAGGAAAATAAAAAAGCCGACGCTCTCTCTCGCATTAAAGTTAACAACTTTAATGAATACGTATCCTTTCAGACAAACAATCATCTAACACCGTTTGCAGTACTCCCAACAAACGAGACTGACGATGACTCACGAGAACCAGACACAAAAAGTCCCATTAACTTCCATCAAATTTCTGAGGAGTTCAGAACTTTTGTAGATACGAGACCGTCTCACTAATAGACTACGACAAAATTCAATTTTCTAACTGCCAACTATTAGACAGAGAGAACAAAAACATTCTTGTATTCCCCCAAGGTTCTCTCATGAAAGATTTTCACCACGACATCATCGAGGACATTTTCGAGGAAAATGCCGATTTTCACACCCCACGTATAAACGTTTTTGCAAGCAAAAGTGTCAGAAAGAGACGCTATCTCATCGTCCGTCTCCCTTCTGACCCCGAAGTAGTTAACGAGATTCTTTTCGCATCTTTATACAATAGTAGAGATGGAAAACGAAATATACTGTGTTGAGAATAACATAGATTTGCCCATTCTGGAAATGATTTCGTTCATCTTTTCCGAAATCGATTTAAAATGGAAAGTTTGCCAAAATATCGTCCAAAAGGTTGAGAAAGATCACATACCTATAATTCTCGACCAATTCCATAATGGCAAAAATAATATACATCGAGGTATCAATGAAACTATCCGCAGAATAAAGGAAAAATACAATTGGCAAGGACTAACTAAAGACGTTGACAATTTTATCAAAAACTGTCAGACTTGCCAGAAGGCAAAAGTTTACCGAAAAAATCTCGACAGCCCTCTAGTCATCACCGAAACTCCACGGACACCCTTTGAACGTGTCAACATCGACATTCTCGAAGTCCCGACAAGAAACTATGCTTTAACTATCCGGGACGAACTAACAAAATTCTCTCAGGCCTACCCCATAACGGACAAATCCGCAAAAACCGTTGTTAGTACTTTACTACTCTACTTCCAACACTTCGGTACCCCATTACGGATACATTGCGATTATGGCAAACTATTTGACATCAAACTATCCTATTCTAGTGTGGGACATCCCCAGTCAAATGGTTCATTAGAACGATTCCACTCGACCTTATTAGAGATGATTAGAATCCATAAACTAGAAAACCCTGACGAACACCCTTTTAACATCCTCCCTTATGCAGTCATTGCATATAACAATTCTGTAAACAAAACTCGTGGATTCACCCCTTACGAACTTGTTTACGGACATACTTCGAGTAGGACTCCAGAAACTCTCTACGACCAACAAGCCCTGATAACTAAGTACATCAGAGATCTCAATAATCGTATCTCTCACTATTATAAAATTGCTCGCGAAAGAGCGGAAATCTAAAAACATAAAGCGAAAGTCAGATTTGATGAACACGTTTCTGAAAATCTCCCTAACTATCAAATAGGCGATAAAGTCTACATTAAAGAATGCCAGATCAAGGACAAACTCCAAAATAAATTCAATGGTCCTTTCGAAATCCTGGAGATTCACAGAAACTCCGCAACAGTACTAAACCCTAAAACCAACCAAAAATCAAAAGTAAATTTCGACCGAATGAAACCGTTCTCAGAAAGTTAATTTCTGTTTCAGGTTTTGCCTGCTGTTCGGGTCAGCAGTAGCCCAATTTCACATACAACCAATAAACAATACTTTAGGTATCTACTTACATAACAAAGCAGAAATAACTGTATCCAATGATAAATGGACATTTTTAGTACACAGAAACATTTCTGCACTGGAACAAGTATTTACAACAAATAACAGAATATTATAAACTCTTGTAAAAACTGTTAACTTCAATTCTTTTGCTATGAACTACTTTCGCGCAGACATACAAACCCACATTAACCTTCTCAAGTCAAATTTCTAACTCAATCAAACAGAAATTTACTGACATTCACATGGACACTAAAAGACACAAACGAGGTATACTTGATGGGGCAGGTACCCTTTTTAAAGCAATTACTGGCAATTTAGACGCTGCTGACGGAAAATACTTTACCGAAAGCATAAACCGCTTAAATCAAGGCCAACTTCAGATAGAGAACTTACAAAAAAACCAAATAAGTGTCACCACATCTGTAATTAAAAACTTCAACTAAACTATCCAAAATCTTAGAATTGACGAAAAACTATTTAACGATAACATGAAAATCTAAACTCGCATTACTTGAAATGTGTGAAAAACTTATGGAGAATTATCTCTACTTAGAAGATACTCTAAATGATGTTTTAAATTCTATCACATTCGCGCGTTTGAAAATAATTCACTCTTCCATTTTAACATCAGAACACCTTATTACCTCATTACAGGAAATATCGCAAAATTTAGTCAAAAGTAACCTTCCATTGGCTGTAAAGTACTCGAGCATCGCACAATATCTGAAAATCATTTAACTAGAGGCATTTCAAACATATACCGATCTTATATTTGTGTTAAGAATCCCTTCAGTCGAACAACATCCTTACACACTCTTTCATTTATATCCTATCCCTATATACGATAAAAGAACAGGTTTACATCAAATCAAAAATATCGTGCAAAGAATGATGATTATTTAATGTTTATTCCGATCAAAGACTTAAGTGCGTGTAAACCGTTAGCCACTCGTAAGAAACTGTGTTCTGAACTTTACGCATATCCTATTGACACAAACGCGTTATGTGAAGCTCAACTTCTAAAAAATGTCCAGAAGATACCGGACAACTGTAAAAGCTCACAAATTTTCACTCAGGGATACAACGTTCAAAACTAGAACCCAATACATGGCTCATAATTACTTCTGAACCCATAAGTGTTACAGTGAATTGCGCTCAAACAAACCCAAAAACTCTTACAATCTCCCTCAACTCCATATTGACTCTTCAATCAGAGTGTAGTGCGTTTATAGGAATTACAAAAGTCCAAGCCGAATCTGGTAAACAAACCGATGTTCTAGAAACCTTCCAACCAGTAACAGTGCCGTTCAACTGTTGCGACGCAGTGCCAGAAAAAAATATAATTCCTGAACTTCAGCCCCTGAAGCTGAACACGCTTAACGTAGAAGAATTAGACGTAGCAAATCACAAATTGGAACAATATTTCAGAGACCTCGATGGTCTTATAAAGCAGCCGTTTGTAACCAAAAATATCTCTTGGTTTACCTATACAACCATAGCTGCTCTCATGATCATAGCAGCACTCATCACCTTCCAAGCTGTCAAAAAGAGGATGGTGAAACCTCCAAAGGACTGCAATCCTGACCAGACTTCAGTGCCTCAGCCAAGACTCAAATTCTTCCCCAAGCTTAGGCCTGTTTTGAAAACAGAACAAAGCTTAGAGACGCAAGTTTGGGTATACCCTTATGTTCTCTAAAAACACCTATTTTTAATATTGATTTATATCATTAACCTTTTTATTTTTCTACACATTATTTTTATTCACATTTCCTTTTACTTTATATTTTATTTTAATATGTTTAGGTTAAGCATTTAATTATTACTCGTATTATTTTATTGCTCATTTATTTTAACATATTTTGATTTTATTTTACAAATGGATATTTGATTTTTACCTATTAATTTATTTTATTCATATTTTTTACACTTATTACTTATTATTTATACCATTCAAACATCATTTTATATTATTTTATGTTTCTGTTCCTAAAAGTTGATGTTATAGCATCAACTTTTGATATGTAAGGGGAGTTGTTATATGCAAAACATATCAGCACTTAGTTCACACAGTCGAGAAGTCAACGGAATTTAAAGCGTACGTGACTTCACAGGGATATCAAATTTCATCTTGAATTATATGCAAACAACTTCCCGGAAACCTAAACGAGTCCGTTCACCCAGTAAAAACGCTGACTTGCATCAACACTTTTGCCAATGCTATAAAAGCAACTGGAAACGTTCTCGTGTTGTCATTCAAATATTATCACTTTTTTAAGTTATTCAAGTAGTAAATAATTTTAATTGTTCATTTTAAATTGTGTATGTTTTTAAATAAATAATCTTTTTTAAAAAGTGATTTGAATCAAAGTGAATATATATATAGACAAACCTTTCCACTGGAACACGTGATTAGTGCTTCTGATTTTTTAATTTCATCTCTCTTATAGCCAACGAACAGAATTTGTGGCGGTTTCATTTTCTAGAGTTGTAGCTGAATGAGAGACTTCCTGATTTTACGTTGGAATCACGCACATAGAAGCCATTTGCTTTTCGAGACCATAATTGCCAGATTTTAAGGCAAAGGGGACATTAATCAGGGAAATTAGAGTGGCAACCTAGTCTAGAGGAAAGGGGCGAAGTAAGTGATTTACTATACCTAAAGTTTTCAGTTAGTTTTTTTTATTTATTAAATTAAAACATATTCATTGAAGAATTTGTTTATCTTTCACTTACTTCGTTACCCTCCTTTATCCTATGGAAAATATTTGAGTTAATGTTAAAAATTACCTGGGTTTGTTCTTGTTAGGTTTTTGGAAATAATACTAGACAATTTGCCTCGTTCTAATATATGTCATATGTATATTTTCTTTCACATTACTAAACCGTTACTAAAACGATTATTTCCCGAATTATGTTTTTAAATTTCTAATTGTTAATTTAATGAAAATCAAAATAATTAATGGTTTAAAAAAAAATTTCAAATGTAAATACCTGATTGCCTTTCAAACTTTATCAAACTTTACTCCTTCCGTTGCTTTTATTGATGACTGCTGCTCACCTTATTATTAACTGCTACTGGTCCCTGATACCAATATGACTTTTACTGTTAGTTACTGCTAATTATATCTGCTGCCAATTATACGTTTACTGCCAAATTATGTTTGTTCCCAATGTAAAATTTCTATCTGCTTTCAACTTCACAAAACTGAATTATTTGCTTGATGTCAAATACTGATGTCTATCTGCTGCTGGATTTTAGTACATTACCATTTACTTGTACTTTTATACAACCACTATTCTTTGATACAATTATTTTTGTTCAAATTTCAACCACTTTTCCATCAAACTTTTGAAATAATAAATGTTTGACTGTTTGACAATAGCTGTCAGTTAATACTCGCTAACAATGTTTGCTGTTACACTTGCAAATTTAGATTCTCTCTTTACATGATGTCAGTTCTTGCTTTTATAGTTTCTAATTTGGCATAGAACTGCACATTAAACTTTTTAAATCAGCAATTTTGAAATCCCCTTTTTATATATAATACTCTTTTTTATATATGTAATTTCCTATCTAAATAGATTCCTAAAATACCTTTTACTTTTCTTTAAAATTGCAATTTTTACCTTAGTGTTTCGTGGTCATCATTTGCGCTCCAGCTATTTTGAGTTTAACCTGTGCTAAAATTTTAATAAAATTTTCATTGTTGGCACGAAATATATTAACAACCTGATTCCCCGTACTGTATTTGCTTTGACCTATGAATTGCAATGTATTTCGATCGGTAGAACTGTCAGAATCTTGCTCCAAAGTTTTATTATGACATTTAATTTTGAATTGGTTATTTTCTGTAGAAATAATATGTTTTAAAGTTTATTTACCCCAAAATACTTTATTGAGATCCTAAAATTTTATAATAAATCTGGACGATAGCATTCTGTACCTGTCAGATGAGTTGTTTTATATATATATATATATATATTTTCTCTCTATGTTTTCATTGTAATATATCAAACCTATAAGAATTAATTTATTTTAAACTGTCACATTTGGTATTTTCAGAAATATATTTGCTGCTCGATTTTACTTATATAAATCATTTCCAAATTACCAGTTTATGGTCCAGTTTTATAATTTAATCATTTCTATTCATGTATTGATCTTTAAATTGCATTAGATTTATCATAGTTCTTTCAGATTACTTAGATCACTCGTACAAATTTCTATTGCCTTCAATATTGGTTTATGTATTACAATGCATTTTTTACTATCTGTTAATATACTATTTCATTCATCTAAATATAATTATTGATTTGATTTTTTTTATTTTTGGTCTATGTTTATTTGAGTATATATGTATATATATGGGCTTTATTAAAGATATATTTCTTATAAATTACTTATAAAATTTACTTGCTGAAGCTCCTCTCCACCGTTTGCATCAAACTGTCAGGTTAACTAAAATAAATCAACTGAGGTTAATAATACTTTAAAATCATTATTGTTCTGCTATTCAATGATTATCGTCCAGGTATCTTAAAGTTCTTGATCAAATCTGTTATATATATTTCTTTGTATTAGCATATGACTTGATTAATGGAACTTTAATTTTTGTAATACCTTAGTATACCTCTCTTGTAGAGAGTAAGAAGTAGTTTTGTAACTACAGTTTAATTTTATTTGTTATTCACTAATAGTTTGATCCAAAATCATTAAACTTTATCGTTATACATTTGGACAATAAATGTAAGACTAAACAAAGACTCGATAACCACATTGGACTGACATTCCAGTGACTTATCGGATTTATTTAAGTTCCGAAACGGGGTCGAATTTAGAAATTTGGGGTAGTTCAGCAAGTCCAATCAAGTGGTAGTACGTTACTACTTCCATTTTATTGATCTTTTTCTATATGCATTAAAATTTGACGGCACCCGAGGAAACGAGAGGAATAGCACCTACCAAACTAGTGGGAGAGAATTTACTCCCAACGAATCATCAGGAAGCTCCACGTGATCCTGTCAAAAGCTACCTCGGACGCTTCAGAAGCCTCAAAATCGACTGAGTTGTGCCCTACTACAGCTAAGGAACTGTGCATTCAGGCCATCCCAGGAGAATAATTATCCAGATAAGCTAAAAGTCATTAACTACTATTGTATTCAGAAATAAATTGTAGTTGGTTTTGCCATTATTTGTAAATTTGTAAATGTAGTTGTAAATTTATTTTTGTCCTTACTTTTGCTGTATATATGTTTGTGTGTGTTTTGTTTGGCGCCGCATCTGAGGTGTCCACAGTCGGCCAAAACGGACCCACCATCCGGAAAAGCGCTCAACTAATCTAATACTACTATTACTATAACGAGTAACGTCTAGCTACATCCCCCCCCCCCAAAAAAAACAACGAGTGGTGGCCTGTCTTTCATTATAATGCCTGATTGTGTGGATATATGTAGGTACCCACATCAGTTCATACTATTATTAATTTTTTTTTCTGCCTTTGTTTTGAAAATAGTTTAATAAACATATATCATTCGAAAGGTACTGTGCCGCAGATGTGCAGAAAATATGAAGAATTCTAATTTATTTCTTTTAAAATAAGTAAATTAAAGATACATTATAATTAAAATCAATGTGTTCGTTTAAAGCAGTCGACAGTAAACCGAATCGTATAAATATTACTTAAATAATCGACTTTCACTGACTAAGATTTATGCTCTAAACCTTTCTTACTTTCATTACTATTCATTTTAGACGTTATTTTTTCCAGTAACGATCACAAGAGTAAATTTTAAGTGACCAGATTGAATGTGTTGATAAGAAGTTATTGCATTTACAGAAGAATCCCCTTGAAAACTTTTACGTAAATGCACTATTTAGTGATTCTAAAGCTAATTGTAACATTTTACACTCCTTCATTCATGAATCACAAATCTAATAACAATTTACTAATAGTTTGGAGAACTATGTGTATCCATTATAGTCTAAAAAGGTATTAAAAAACTCACGAGATGTAATATGCAAATATATTTTTAAACATGTATATTTATGACAACGAATTATTCTGCAGTTTTATTTCATTTTATGCTTCGCTATATATTTCAACCATCCTATATATGCAATTGTTTGTGGATATACAATAATTTTTTAACCACCCTATAAACTATAATTCCACTCCAACTTATATTTCACCCGCCTTGCATAAACAACTACTTCTAACTTATTTTCAACCCATTTCATAACTATAACTCATGAATATAATTCAAATATCATAACTGTTACATAACACATTTATCAAAAGATCTTTTATACCCCTGTATAATTATAACTCTATACTACACTTATTTTAACTGCATTGTATATGCAACTTTTTATGAGTCAAACAATAAAACATTTTGTTATCCACTCTGTATAAATATAATTCCAAGACACCCGTTTTTCAACCACCGGGTATATGCAACTATTTATTTCCGACGCAGCAAAAATCTTTTGAACCACCCTGTGTAACTAATTCCACTCCCTCTTATTTCAGCTACATTGTATACATGCAGCTGCTTATGGTCCAACTAATATAACTTTATTTTTAATTTTTTTTCACCACTGTAATTCTAATGTATGTTTCACTTAACCTATGCAATAATATACTGTAAAATTACTGTTGATATATCAGTTGATTTTTATTTAAATTGAAACACATTAGTTACATAGGCATATTCGGAATTTTGAATAAAGGCTAATCTAATTTAAGTATCTAAAATTTAGTGCGTGCGGTAGAACCAATAGAGTAATTGTGTCTTATCCAACACCGTAGAAGTTATTTCGCTATATATACTGTTTTTGTCAATGTAGGGATATAAAATGTATTTCAGATTTAAGTCAAGCTTTAAGCTTTGCAACAAAAAAGATTCAGCGAAATCAGTTCAGTAGTTCTTACGTGATGCCCCAACAAACAAACAAACAAACAACCAAACAAACAGAACTAAAATTTTATAACAGTGTAGATATAGATGATAAGGTATTCTTTTAAATTAATTATAACATGTCACTTAACATACATATTAGATTTACATGAAATTAAGTTCTCCAAAACGGCACTAACATTTTATCGAAATTCCATTTCGGGGTTTTGGCGACTAGAAATCATTTGCTGGGGAAAAATCGTATTATTCAGAATGAACGGGATTGGGACAAGTATGAGAGCTAGTTTTGAAATTACAAGGCGTTCAATACAGGGTGATTTGGTAAACTACTTGAGAGTGAAACTGCTCTCGTAAAATTCTCTCAATAAAAATTGATGTGTTGGGTCATATAAAAATGTTATCATTATATGATATTTTTCTGCCATAACATTTTTTCAGCTGAACCCTTCAACAATTTAAAGTAACAATTCATACCGTTTTAGGATATACAGTATGGTTTATAAATTTTATATGGAGCACAAAACAGTTACATATGCACATATAAATTGACTGACATATAACGCGTTGTAGATTATAATTATAGAGGGTGAGTCCAGATATGTTAGAAACCAAATGGTTTGTTGGGTGAATCATAAGCAGTTCCATATACAGAGTGTTTAAAAGATATAGTGGAGTGCATCTATAGTAATACAGAGTGGTTAGAATAAATAATTATATTGCGTAGAGTCTTTTAGCTGTTTAAGGTACTTGCAATAGAGGACGCAGTAGAATTACAGTTATATAGGATGGTGCAAAAACTATTATGAAAATATGTGCTAGCATAGAATTATAGTTGCATATGTGGTTTGAAAAATGTTTTAAAAAATGATTCATTTCGTAGCCCATAAGCAGTTGAAGATATAGGATTAATGCAATATATTGGAAACAAAAAAGGTAAATACGGTGGCTCACAGGCAGTCGCATATAGAGGTTGGACTGGAATTATTTTTTTACAGGGAGGTTTGAAAAAATATTGTAATATTTTTATTTTCACATTCGGGTTCACTTCAGTGCTGCGTGCTCAGTCCTCAGGAGGAATCTTTTACCATAGAGGTACATGTAGAAATGTTCTACCCCTTTTACACAGCCAAGAGTTCTGAGTAACGCAGTCATTCCGTTCTTGCTGAATGTGAAATATCTGATGACTCTCTCCTTGCCTTTTTAGGTCTAGGAAAGCACCACACCAATCCCGACATTGTTTGCGTCTGTATCCAAGATAAAGTTCCCATCTGTGAGTGTAGTGAGTGACTTGACAGTATTAGCATATCCTACTATATACCGACGATAGTACGTGCATAACCCCAGGAAACTTCTTAGCTTTTGAATATCTTTAGGTATCGGCCATTCTTGGACGGCTTTGGTTTTCTGTTTATACACAGCTACTTCCTGTACGGAAACCACATTTCGAAGTTGCCGAAATACCTTCTCTAGGTTCGTCAAATAGTCTTCAACGATTTTCCAACCACGGAAATCTCGTGGGCACGTTTTTCATGATGCCCTTTTAACACTGTTTCCATTAATCTTTCAAACGTCGCTGGAGCATTACACAACCCAAGCGACATCAACGTGAATTGGTGAAGTCCTGGGCCGATGGTAAAAGCATTCTTATGGTAAAAGCATTCTTTTCTCGGTCTTCCTTAGCTAATTCCACCTGCCAATAACCGCTCTTTGAGTCTAGGGCGAAAAACATCTTCGATTCAGCCAACGTATCTATGTTATTATCTATTGGTGGAAGAGGATAGCTACTCGTATCTTTCTTTGTGGCCTGATTTAGTTGCCGACAGTATACGCAAAAACGGGTCGAACCATCTTTGTTTTTAACCAAGACAACTGGAGAAGCTCAAGGGCTATTTGATGGTTCAGTACCATATTCTTCCTCCATTTCGCGGACTATCCTATCGGCCTCTTCTCTTTTAGCTAGGGGGAGTCTTCTCGCGGACTATCGATTATGCTGAGCGTCCCTGGTATTAATTTTTTCTTTCACGACATCAGTCTGTCCTTTTTTTCCTTTGCCTGCAATGAAAATATCCTGGTCGTTTCTAACGTTGTCTCCCAACTTTGCTTTCTGGATTGGTTTTGAATGCCTGGAAGAATCTGTGATGAGTCTTTCTCGTTCCTCAGATAGTTTACCTTGCGATGTTGCTGTACGCTGTGTGCTTCTGACTACAGAGGAAACTGTTAAACAGTGCTCCAAAGTTGTTCCTTTCTTTAACGCAACCGAGTAATGATTCATGTTGATTACTATTATTGGCAAAGTCTCTTTGGCACGAGACAGAGTCTTTCCCAAAGCGATTGCGCTGCCTAATTTCAGCTCTTTAATGAAAATTTACATCCGTTGCTAAAATTACTTTAAGCATTTTTTCGTCTTTCCCATGAAGCAGCACTTGTTCGTAATTCACTCGCAGATTTTAGCTGATTCGCCTGTCGCTGTTCGCAGTTGAAATTTTGTTGGTTTTATCATTGTCGTTTCTAAACCTATAACTGTTTTTGTCGCTCATGTATCCAGCAGCATTGCACATTGCTTCGTATTAATAAGTCCATATACAAGGAATCTGTTAACGTGGATGCATAGTGAAGCGACATATATGTTGCTAGTTGTTGGCTTGTTGCCTACGTGTCGACGATGGCCCCTTCACATCCACCCTCTTTAGTTTTCCGAGAAGTTGGGCCCCCGTTGTTCTTCTTGTAACGACTCCGTATGTTTCCTACTTTACCACACCTCTTTTTTCCATAAGAATTTCCCCTACTATCTTTCTTACAGAGAATTTGTCATTTCCGCCATCTTCTAATTCTCCGTCAATGATTCGGACTCTGGCTTGATCAGTGAAGGATATTTTCGCAGCCTCGAAATCCAGAACTCGAGCCAGTGCATCCGCTAATTTTGTGGGTCGAACTAGTGTCAATGCTTGTCTGGCTTCGTGGTCCCCTAAGTCCATCCAAAAACGTTTGGACTGCTAATCTTTCTCCAACATTTTCTGGTGTGGCTGAATAGGCAAGGCAAACCAGACGGGCAATATCAGTTTCAATCTCTTGTAGGGATTCATTTTATCTCTGCTGGCGATTTTTCAATTAGGAGTGGTTAACGTTTTCCAAATGTGTCTGGCCATACCTCAGTTCTTTTATTGCGTCGTCTCGTAGCCATTGTATTATTACCATATATGTACCAAGATTTTTGATGAATCCTCGAAACTTACGAGTAAATATCTGTCACCCATGTACTATGTATTAAATGTCCAAATGTAAATTGAATAAGTATTAGTCATAAATTAAAACAGATTATTGTGTAATTCAGGGATAGACGATTTCTGCTTCGTAATTATTGTTTCAAATGGAATTGTCGTTTACGTTTATTCTATTTTTTATAATATTGGACCGGTAAATCGCTGAATTATTTAATTTTAAGAAACTTCCTGGTAACTAAATGTTTGTCTTGAATTTCCACCTACTGTCTCTACAATATTAAAATAAGAATTACGAATTTCAGCACGAGTAATATTAATCATGTATGAAAAAGAAGTTGAAGTTCGTTACTTATTGATACAATTGGTTGAATTTCGATCACAGTATATATGAAGCATTGAATTTACGACTGAAATTCGGTCACCCATGGACAAATGTAAAAGGTCCAAATTGTTTATGACTTTTTATGAAAAGGCATAAACAATTTATTTATAATTTTAATGATTTTTTTGTAATATTAGTTCCTAATATGCGCCAGAAATTCTACTAATTTATACATTTTTCCTTAACAAACAAATCTAAAATATAAATGACTTTAACGCTTGTTAACCCACAGACATTCCGTCTTCAAACATTTTAATGAAATTCAAATATAGTAATGAATTTCATAAGTTGAGCAATCCTCAGAGGATCGATAACTAGAACAATTTAATTTATGTATTTTAAGCACGTGGTTGAATATTTAACATCAAGGTTTATTGGGTGGAATTTAGAAGTTTCAGCTAAACGAGCAATAAGAGACTCTACTTCGTTAGTCTATTATTCTCACCCCGGTATTCTTGTGTAAGAACTCAGAAGCTTTAAATTAGGACAATGCTATATATACAGTGTGTCAGTGGTATAGTCTCGATTGACTTACTTTAGTTTTTCATTAACTATTCAAAACGTGTTTCTTGGTATACTGAGTTTTCGAGATTGAGTTTCCAACTGGAATCTTGGGGATTTGGCGGCTCTTGGCTACCTATATCAGAACCAATAATCTGGATTTTGCCTAGCGGCTATTTAATTCCATTAAAAAACTTGACTTTTAAACTCACACAAGAAATGTCTTCTAGAAAGTTGTTGCTGGAAACAAGTGACAACTTCAAAGAAATTAGGACACGCTAAGGCTTAAGAGCCTAAACCAAAAACTCAGCTCAATACTGAGTTTCAAAAACCAAAACTGAGTTTCAAAAACTTCTTCCAAGTTCCTGAGCATATGCAGAGTTTATGGCCATAGTAACCTCAAGTCTTGTGAATCAATTAAATTTTGAGAAATTGATCCGATTTATTATTGGAACATTCATATCTGAATAAGGTAAAAAATATTTTGTTATTTTTAAACAGATCTCTAACCACGTTCTGTCTTAGGGAACATAACTAAAACGATTCCTTCTCAGTTAAGTTTTTATAACTTTTCTACAAACGTCTATGAATTTAAATGTTAAAACATAGATCACACAGGATGTTTGCAACTGTTTTCATTTTAATTTAACTGAAGTCGGTTGTTATTTAAAATTACCTATTACAGTAAGGACGATAAGGTTTATTTCAAATTATTATATACAAAATTTTCAGCTGAAAGAGCATATTTTCCAATTCAGTATAAAACAGAGTTCAGATTTCCTATCTTTACTAAAAATACTAGATAAAACATCTACATCTTAATTTTATTTTGCTTTATTTGCTGATAGGATAAAATAAAAAAATTACGAATAAAGAATACACATTCCTGTTATCAATAAATAATATCTCGATTAAAGCTTGTGAATTATGGGACTGAACCTAGTCGCCGCTGAAAATAATATCAGCCGAAGCCGAAATTTTATAATTCCGACCAACAAAATGTGAAATGTGTTCATTTCTGTAGATCAAGTGAGAATAATGAGTCCGGCAAAGGTAAATAATTATTACTAATAGTTCTTGTAGTAAAATAAAATTACAAATAAATTGTCTTCACACGCAAGTAGAGTTATCAAAAATGTGACTTATTTTGAATTTTCTAAAATTAATTCTCACTTGACTGATCTCCAGAAATAAACACACCTCACATTTTGTTTGTTGGAATTATAACATTTCGACTTCGGCAGGGAATATTATCAGCGGCTGCTAGTCTCAGTCGCATTTCTGAATTATAATGGTATTCATCCGATAATGAAATTATGTTTTGCTGTTTAAAAGATAATTCTACTCTGGATTTTATAAGCTTTTCTTTTGTACGCGTACAGAAGAATGACACTTCGACAAAAGTATTCAATATCTTTGAAACCTAGGAGTTACAGGATAACAGCAATCACATGAAAATCTCGCTTCT
Source organism: Octodonta nipae (assembly GCA_034190945.1). Classification (NCBI taxonomy): domain Eukaryota; kingdom Metazoa; phylum Arthropoda; class Insecta; order Coleoptera; family Chrysomelidae; genus Octodonta; species Octodonta nipae. Next base: position 60,775,364 of record CM067217.1, on the reverse strand, counting down.
ACAAATTTACCCATATGTATGAAATACATAAATAATTGTTCGAGAAGACATTCTCTTGTGGGAAGCCCAACTGATGAAGGTTCCCTGACCAAAATATATATATATATATATATATATATATATATATATATATATATATATATATATATATATATATATATATATATATATATATATATTATGTATAATGTCATGCGTACAAAAGAATGACATCTCGAAGAGTTTAAATAAATTCAAACTGAATGCTATCGTTTGTACAATTTTAGATGACATAATTAAGGAAATTTCGTTGTTTCTAGATAGACTAGCCCGAAATATTCTAAAAATCATACAAAATAATTAAGCTGCTTACAAGTTGGAAGAACTTAAAAAAAGAAAGAGTTATGTTTAGGATCTATGTGTGGCGCTCTATTGTAAAGCAGTGAATTCGCCAAAAATGTGATCAAATAATTCTGTTGGTTCAGTGATCCCATTCACGTCACAAGGGAAAACTTACGAAAATTCTTATGAACTATCCCGGTATAGGGCTGCTCAAAAGAAAATGACTCTTATTAAATTCCTCCTTAATTATCGGCAACCAGGTACAATTGTGTTCTACGGGAGTTGAAGCAATGCAACCGTCTTCATTCAACAGACTAATTTTTGTCTCGGGTTGTTTTATTCTTTGTGCAGTATTGTAAATTTCAAAATGCATTTTATACCCCAGGTCCCAAAAATTTCCAAATATTATAAATTTCTCAACTTTTCGTGTCTATATGTAATTTACGTTATTCATTAATTGGGACATTTAGAAGTTAGATATTTCTCTAAAAATTATGACATTTACATGTAATTTTATAAATGCAATTTTTTGAATAGTGAGTTTTGTTTGTAAGGTTTTTTTTCGATACAATTAATTTTAGTGTATTTATTGTTTAAAATATTTTTTGACATTAAATATGTTACCTGCTCGCTCAGTCTTGAGTTCCAGTATTACTTACAGAAGTTTGTTGTTGATTCTAAACATTTGTTTTTGGTTCAAATCTAAATAACTGCTTTTTGTTAAATTGTATACGGTAATTTTTCCAGCAAGAACACTTTTTATATTATTCTTTATTGAATTTGTTCTCATCAGAACAGCTGTTGGTTGTTCTACCCTAGTTAGGGTAGTTTAGTTTACTACTAGTTTACTACTACTTACTACTTACTTTACTAGTTTACTACCCTGTTCAATTTCTTATGTAAATTTTCTGTTACTCTTCACGGCTGTGTTCCCATGTTACGAATATAGCGTCAACATAATAACAACCGACTTTATTTATTCTCTTTGTTGTTCAAAATTCTCCATAAATATGTAATGCTGCTGCAAGACACGAATCCGTTGTCATTACTTAATCTTGTTGGCAAATGTCGTTACAACTACATTTAAGGAACTAATTTTGAAAAGGTTGTTGAGGAGGTCCTTAATTATTTTGCCTGTTTATTGGGTTTTCTCTTCTCTTTTTTTTCCTACAACAGATAAGTATTTGAAAATTGTAGCCAGTAATCCTGACAATTTTACGAAATTGCCTTACTACACTTTGTTCTATATATACAATTTTTAAATACTTATCTGTTGCAGGAAACAAAATTGAGGAGAGAAAACCCAATGAACAGGCAAAATACATTTAAGGACTTCTCAATTCATCTGAATATATTGTTATAAATGTTGGGGCTTTATTACTTAAAACCCTTTTTTAAAAAACAACAGAATTTATTTGAAACACAACTATCACTACTTGTTACAAAAAAGGACTATTTTATAATGATTAATACAGCAAATGAACAGACCAAATGTTGTGGCTCTGAACAACGTTAAAAGTCTTAAGTTGAATTCAAAAAGCTTGATGAAGATTAATTAAGATTTGGAATATTCTCCTATTTATAATTTCTGCTGGAAATGGGAAACTATGCAGAATCATCATTTATGCAGGTGCATCTAGTAATATAATATAAGTATTGTTTTAGTTTCTGCGTAATTCCTTTACAATGGATTATTGTTTTATTCTAGACATTAATCAGCATATTATTATTTATAAGTCATGAAAGGTGATATGTAACACTCCTCCCCCTCTTATTTAAAATTTGGAGTCTACGTTTGACACAAATTTTTTGATTTAAAATTTATACAAATTACAAGATTTAAAATTAAAATTAGTAATATTACATTTGTTGAAACTTACAATTTGTTTAATTAGATTGCGGGTTCTTGCATTTCTATTATGTTTTCATCTCGAATTGAAGATCTTCTTCGTGGTCTGAATCTTCTTAATAGGCTTCTGGATTGTCTGGTTCTGCGTTTATTGTTGGGAATATAATTGCTGGAAACTGCTTTCTACATCTTTTTCGACATTTGTAAATACTAAAAATTGAAATAATTAGTACAATTAATACGATACACAAAATTGTTAACCACTGGGTATGTCTTTGAGTAAAAGGTCTGTTTATTATATCATCAAGTTCTTCGGAATAATGATCTAACTTATGTTCTGCAATATTAAGTTCATCAAGTTCGAGTTTTTGAATTTTTAAAGGCATTAATTTAAACACATTTCGCGCACTTTTTGTTTCTTCGCAACATTCATAAGGAATGTTTGGAGTTTCGATGACTCTGGAATCTTCTGATTTGTAGTTTTTGCTTGACTGTATTCTGATTGAACCAACGTAACATATACAATGAGGTTGTAACTTCAGGATTGAATTTGTATTTATATTTATTGTTTTCGTTGTATCTTCTTTGCATTGGATGCTGATTGGTAAAAGGGCATTGGTGACGATTAACCATTCATTTTCAGATATATGTTGTACCTTGTAGTCTTCGATATTAACTTCAATGGTTTGGCAATTTTCTGGTAACTTTATGGATTTGATTACTTTTATTTCGCAGGGTGCGTGTTCATCGATTGGATATGCGATTAAGTTTTTGTGTCTGATTCGATGCTTTTGCATTTTTCCAAATTATCAATTGTAATATAAAGATTATTATCTCTGCTAACAGCTATATATTTATATGTGTTTAAGATAAGGTGAGACAATTTGGTTTTTTGATTAAAAATTGGTAAAGAGTAAACATGTAGGAGTTTGTATTCTTCAGGTTCTACTAAAGGAATTTGTAAAATAAAGACGATTTTATTATCGAATTGATAAGCTTGAAGTTCAATTATATCAAGGTATTTTGGAATATTTTCTAGATTTGGTAACATTGGAAAAATATGTGTGCTTAAACTTGTGGAAATTAGTCTTAATTGGAATATAAGATCTTCGGGTTGAATTACCGATGGATGGATGCTTTTGAGTCTTGCGAATGTGACTGAATCAATGATATCGTTGAGTTCATTTTCTATTAGAATGAATGACTCTAATAATTGTTCACATATATTTATAATTTGAAGCTTTGAATCATAAAAATTTTGGTTATTTGATATGTTGAAGATAGCGTTTTCTATTTTGTGAAGATTTTCATTGAATGTTTGCCGTCTATTTGTAGTTTGCGTATTGTATAGTTAAAGTTTTTTTATTACAGAATTAGTTACAGTGATTTGATTTTTCATTAAATTTTCTAGAGCTCTTTCGTCTTCTTCTACTTCATTTATGACTTTATCGTAATATTCACCATCTGTACTATCTAGATTTCCCGTGATTGCTTTCCATACTGAGCCTATAAAATTAAAAGCTCCTCGTTTCGTACGAGTGTTATTTAAATTAAATTCTTTTGGGTCATAAGGGTTAATATCATTTTTTATTTCACTAAATTTTTGACTGATTGTCATTATTTTGTATTTAACATTGTAATATGGGGTTTGACTTCAGTGTAAAATGCTATAAGTCTTGGAGTGTCTCTTTCAATTAATTGCTTTATGTGGTTTAAAATTGAAATATCATTTTTGAAAGAATCTAATAAAATTGTAATGTCTTTGACAACTAGTAATTTCCATTTTTCATTTGATACTTTTAAGTCTGATTCATAGTAATACTGTATTCCTAAAGTGTCATTTAAAGTTGAAATTTTATAATTACTTGCTTGACTTACTGTGATTAGTACAGCAAGAATGATGACGTTTTTCATCTGAAAAGAAAGAAAATCTATTTTAAGATTGAGCTAACTTGATCTGAGTTAATTGTGAATTCTCTGTTCGTTTCTAAGTCTTTGATTTTTAAGGCATTATTTCCTAATATTTGTATCACTTTATAAGGACCATTCGATTTGTTACTTAGTTTATGTTTTATCTGTGACTCTTTTATGAATATAAAATCATTTACTTCAATATCTTTTGGTTTTGGTTTCGCTTTTTGATCGTGACGTTCTTTAGATTTGAATTTTTTCAAAATTGTTTTTTCTCTCGCTACTTTATAAAAATATGAAATTTTATTATTTAGTTCACGTACATATTTCGAAACTAGTTCTTCTTGATTAAATAATTTTTCAGGTGGTCTTGAATTTGTGTGACCAAAAATTAGTTCGTATGGCGTATAACCATGGGTACTACTTATAGAATTATTATAGCATATAACTGCATATGGGATGCATGTTAGTGGATGATCTCCCGGTTTTTCAGTAACTGTTGATCTTATCATTTCCAATAAGGTACTCATAAATCTTTCGATTGAACCATTGCTCTGTGGATGATTGACTGATGAAAATGTTAGTTTAATATTATAAAGAGTACATAGATCTCTCATTAATTGGTTATCAAATTCTCTACCTCTGTCACAATGTATTCTTAGCGGCGTACCGTAGTGCATAAAATATAATAATAGTGTATTGACAACATTTTTCGCGGATTTATTTTCAATTGGATAAGCTTGGGTAAATTTAGAAAATTCATCTCTTATCACAAGTACATAATTTTTCTCTGGTATTTCTAATATGTCGAGGTTAATGCGTTCAAACGGTGTTTTTGGTGTTTCTGTTATCACTAAGGGATTTGATAAATTTTTCCTACAAGCTTTGGATTTAATACATACTTCGCAATTTTTTATGAAATTTTCAACGTCTTTGGTTAAATTTTCCCACTGATATTTTCGTTTTATTCTTGTTACTGTTTCTTGGATACCTCTATGCATGTTTAGTTTTCCGTTATGATTTTCTTCGATAATTATATTTCTTTGTTCTTTTTCTGGGATTATAATGTTTGGGTTACAAGTTATAAATTCTATTTCATTATCGGAAAAAATGAAATTGGTACATTTTTTAATTCTTCCATATAGTATTTATCGTTTTCTAACAATATATCTTTATTGTAGTAAAGAATTTCAAAGATTGCTTGGTCAGGATTTAAATGTGGAACGATGATAAGGTAATACTTTCGTTTAGGATTGGATTTTGATGTGACAACGTTTATTCTGTGTTCTTCATACATTGTATTTAAGTCAATTAAATCATCAGTTATTTTAAATTGTGAATCAGTTAATTCGCCTGGCTTTAAGATTGATATAATTTTTTTTTGATGTTTATCTAGAAATTTCTCATTAGTAAAATTACATTTAGAATAATCAATTAATGATTTTGATTCGTGTAGTTTCTTAAAAATGTTATATTCTTCTAAGATTGTTTCGTATCCGATTTCTGTATTTGGTGAATCCGGTCTTTCTTCATTTTCTTCTTCTTCTTCTTCTTCTTCTTTTATTGGACTTCCGTAGAATATTTTTGAATAATCTCTGAGATGATTAATTCTTATTCGAGATAAGGCATCGGCATTGGTATTTTGTTTACATAAGGCGGTAATTGCTTCTTTTTCTTCAAAATTTAAATGTTCTAAACGCAAGGATTGTTCGACTCGTTGTTGTCTTGAATATAAGTTTTCTTTTTGTAGATTTAAAATTAATGTTTGATTCTTATTTACTGGACTATTTTCAATAAAAGGTTCAATTATTAATTCATCAAAAATTATTCTTTTCTTTTGTTCGCTTTTATTTAAAATTGACGTTAGAAATTCACCTTTTTCATTCGTTTTGATTACACAGTTTGGCAATATGACATTTTCTTTTTCCTGTGAATGTAAAATTAGTTCAGCATTTTTTTCATTACAATTTAACTTGAATATTTGTTCACTTCTTGGTTCTATAGTTATTTCATTGACAATTTCATTCTCTTTGTATAATGGCAAAGTAATATATTTGGTTATTAGTTTTCTATTTTTTAAATCAACTAAACACTCATATTGTTGTAAAAAATCTATACCTAATAAACCATCAAATTCTATATTTAAGTTATGTACGAATACTTCCATTTCGTCATTTTTCAAAAAGAAATCAAAATTTAATGCTTTATTTATTTCAAAAAATTGGTTGGTTACACCTTGAATTCTTATGGGTTCTAAACTTTTTATTTTTTCTTGTTCAAATAAATTTGGTTTCAAAATTGATATACTTGCTCCGGTATCAATTAAATAGCGATATTTTCCGTCATGAGTTTTTATATAAAATAAATTATTTGAATTGCTTGTGTTTACGAATTCTGATCTTATTCTTGGCTTTCTAAATTCTGTGCTTGACTGGTTGGAATGAGATGAGTAGAAGTGCCAGTCTTCATTTCCACTGTTCGTTTAAATGAAATGTTTTTCTTGGAGGATTTTGCATGTTTCTTGTATTTGAAGAATTGCTTTGATAGTTATTTTGGTTATAATTATTTTGGTTAGGTGGTCTTTGATAATGATTTTCTCTTTGATTTTGATTATTATTTTCATGTCTATTCGCAAAGGTCATACCTTGATTGAAATTTCTTTGATTTCCCGAATTATATTGATAATTTCGGTTTTGATTATAATATTTATCATTATTTTGTTTTTTGCGACATTCTGAAATTAAATGTCCCGACTTTTTGCAATAATTACATGTCTTTTTATTTTTGCTTTGAAAGTTTGAGGAATTTACCTGTGGCTTTTTACTTTCTAGATACGTTAATTGATATTCGGTTTTTACTATATTTGCAGCTTCTGCGAGATTGCAAGGTCGCGATGCTCGTACGATTGCACCTAGCTTATGTTCGAGACCTACTAAAAGTGTCTGTAAAGCTACCTTGTCGACTAACGCTTGCTGTGCGGTTTTCTGTTCTCGGGTTAATGTTACTTGCTGATTTATCGCGGCGTATAGTTTTGAATGATGTGCGTTTATGCGATGCACATAGTTTTGAGGATTTTCATTGTTTCCCTGTTTTATTTGTTGTAAATCGTAGATTAGACTTGTTAAGTCTCTCGAATCACCGAAGTGTGTTTTTAAAATAGTTTTGATTTGATCCCAATTTGCAAGTCGCGTGAGTTTATTAGTTGAGATGCTCGTCCTTTTAGTTTGTTTTTTAAATGTACAGTTAAGAGATATGTTTGTTGGTCTGTTGCTACGTCAAATGCTGCGTCACAAGAATTAATAAATGTATTTAATAATATTGAATCTCCATCATATTCCGGTATAATGTGACATAATTCACTTAATCTATATTCTATAAGATTTAAGTCTTCTTGGCTCATTTTTATTTGTTTAATTCCACCGCAATTTTAATGAAAAACTTCAAATTAAAATTGCTCAAGTTACTTCCGATATTCCCTCGAAAATAAACTCGCGGATCTCGATTCTGTCCGATTTTCGCTCGACTCCAAAATCTAACCCCTTTAATGGAATTGTTACAAATTTTACACACGTATTTTTTATTTAACGACTTGGGAAATAATTGGATTTAGGGAACAAATATATAGCAATTTTCACAGAATAATAACAAATCTTTACTCACTTTGATTTTCTGGAAGATGCTCTGTAGTGCGTGCGGTTCTTTCCGGTTGAAGGTTTGGAAACCACCAGATCTTCTTGGAATTTCTGCTCTGTTTTTCTTGGATCACCAAAAATCTCTGTTTTTCCGATCCTGCTGACTGCGCCAATTGTTGGGGCTTATTACTTAAAACCCTTTTTTAAAAACAACAGAATTTATTTGAAACACAACTATCACTACTTGTTACAAAAAAGAACTATTTTATAATGATTAATACAGCAAATGAACAGACCAAATGTTGTGGCTCTGAACAACGTTAAAAGTCTTAAGTTGAATTCAAAAAGCTTGATGAAGATTAATTAAGATCTCCAATTTATAATCTCTGCTGGAAATGGGGAACTATGCAGAATCATCATTTATGCAGGTGCATCTAGTAATATAATATAAGTATTGTTTTAGTTTCTGCGTAATTCCTTTACAATGGATTATTGTTTTATTCTAGACATTAATCAGCATATTATTATTTATAAGTCATGAAAGGTGATATGTAACATAAATTTTCTGTGAGTTCAAAAATAATTTTTACACCGAAAATAAACTTGTTTATTTCGAAACCAAATTCACAATCAACGCTGCACTACTTTTCTTTGACTACTACTTCCAGCGAGTATTAAAATGATGAGTCAATTGCACATCATAGAGCTAAATCACTGCTGTTTGCTGATGATGTATCGTAGCATTCATAATCCATTTCAGTTTTTAAAATCTGCAAGCGTACAAAGTAGAAATAGGTTTTTCTTGCTAAATGTTTGTTTGTTCGCTTTTTATTATTGTGATTAATTACGAGCGCATTATTCTATTAGTGAAGAATGTAGTAATTTTAACACTGTCCCCTTTAATCATCATCTCAATGATAACCCCAATCCATGTAAATGGATAGACATTTAACTGCTTCACATGGCCCGACCCAAGCTGATGTAAAGTTTGTAGACTGAATTTGCCTTGAGATCGTAGAATGTGTTCATTCGACCACAGGTTGGCAACATATTTTGTCTGAGTTGTTCTATTAAAGCGATGGTGACGATCTTCTTAACTTTCGTGTCTTAATTTATTTACCAATAACTCTCGTACCCGATAATCTATTTCTCGATATTCGTTCATTATTCTTGTAATTTATTTAGTTATTAAAAACTAATTAATCATATCTAGTTACTAATTGTGTACAGATTACTTTAGGAACTGCAAAGGATAATTTAAAATATAAATTAACCAAAATGCATACGTTGTTAACGTTATTTTGTGTATATAATACTTTTTCTAATATTGACATAAACACAATCCCGAAATGATGTTTGTTTAAAAGTACTTTCGTTTTCGATAAACTTGAACTTATGTACGTTACAAGAATTCAATCATACTGAACATGCCTTAATTTTTTTGATATATTACCTATAAAAGGATATCTATTTTCTTTCTAAATGGTGTCCTTCATCCACACATAAGTGATCTGGCAAATCCCTCATGTCACCGTTTATATAGATAAACGATTTGACCTTTATATCGATGAAATCTAATTGTAGCCTTCGGATATAGTTTAGCTGAAACGCCTCACAAAATTCAGAAATTTAGGTCAGTTTCTTTCAATAGAAACTCTATGTGACTTATTGCCTATAAAGAAAAGTATATTTATATTTTCATTCAATTGAAAGTATGACACTAAATGTTTTTCTAAACCTGGTTTGAGTATTGCGCAACTGTATCATATTACTTTACCAAAATGTAGTTCCAATTAAAACAAAAAGCTTATTAATTATTTTATTTTTCAATAGCTAAACTTTTGTTCAACTAATAAAATAATTTACTTTTACAAGAAACATAATAACACGTTAGTAATAATAATTTTATTAATTTATTAAAATGAAATATCTAGTCGAGAACCTTCACCAGTTGCTCTCCCCTCAAATGACTGAATTTCGACCGTGTGTCACGTTGTTTCATTCATAGGATAGAAATCACCTGAAAAATTTCGTATGTTAACTAAAACCTATGAAAGAAATGATGATACTATCTTTTCGGGATTTTTCAATACGTTCAATTGCAATACTATAATTGTTTCTAGTCGAGAATTTTCATCTGTTGCGCTTCATCAACTGACTGAAAAAACGAATTTATATTTGTGTATTTAGTGCATATAACTGAATTTAATATTAATCCCAAAATGAATTTCGAAATCTAGGAAAATCCTTCTAAAAAGAAAACCAATTTACAAAAATTCTTTAACTTAATCGAGCGTAGTTGAACAATTTGAATTTTAGACAACGACAGATTATTTTACAAAATCTCAATTGTTGAATGAGGGGCAATGGAAAGTTTATTTTAAGAAAAATAATTATTCAAATAAATAGAAAGGGGTTTAATAGCTGCGTGAAATCAATACTTCATCGCATTTGTGAAATGAGGAGGCAAACGAAAAACTAACACTGCTTCAATCAGACGGTAGCCTACACCACCAAATAACATTGAAAAAAAAAATAGCAGAGTATTATTATTCACTCACTCATAATAATATTATTGAAATTTCCGAGATGCTAGTTTAAATTGGCACTGGCTAATGTATGACCAATCCCAATAATAAAATTCAAACCCCAAGAACAAGTTTTGTAATATGTTAACACGATATTAGAAGGTTGAGGCAATTGCAACTGTGTTCAAGGAAAATTTAGTAAAGAAAATTCAATAGAGTAATATTTAAGACAAAATATATAGATATGTTTTATATTTCGGAAATTGTTACAGAATTACTTGCAATTTTTAAGAAATTATTTCTTGTAGATTACTCAACAACAACTTCTATCGCAATTGTGGAGTGCCAGATCATTTGCAAATCTCATTTACAAATTGTCTATGTTGATACCAAATACTGATAAGTATTGACGTCGAGCACGTGAGAACTATATGCCCATCACAGACGAGAAATATGTTTTATAACTACATACAGTTTTACTCAATTATATTAATGGCAAACATCAGTTTTTATCTTGGAAGACTTTCCGTGCCAGAACGTATATATATATTGTGTATTCTAAATTACGGTGAAAGTGCCGTTAACATTATTAAATCGGTTTGGATATTTTATAATACTAACCCGAAAAATGACATAGCTAACACCTTTTAGAAGCACAATAAAATAAAGGAAAAATTTTCTGGTTTTGGTATATTGAAATTTTTTTAATGACAAATACAGGTGACAAGTGCCCACGTTTACACATATGAAAATAGATGAGCAAGGGAATGAATCAGATAACTTGAGATTTCTTTTGTTTCGACACCGACACCACACACTACCTTGATCTTGAAATACCGATACCATTCAATTCACTGTGTAAGAAGCAGAGACCAGGTAAAATATATTTTGAGTTTCTTCTTTTATAGAATATCATAAATACATAGGAAATAAACTAATATAACATTTAATTTATATAGAAAACCTGCAAAATTTGCATATAATATAAACTCGATATCTCTCTTTGCAATATATTACATTATGGACTTGACGTATATCGGAAGTCAGAAAGAACGCTATTAATTTCATACACATTTACAATTCATCGGATATCAGCTTTAACTTGCAAGTTAATAATTCAACAAATTTTATTTGGCACTTATAGAAATTTAAATTAAGAATTAAATTACACATTAGGATTAATAATTGTGTCACAACAAAATAGTGACAACTATTTTAATTCTCCTAAAATTTATTATCATTACAAATGATAACACACGGAAATATAAACAGAGATAGGGGATAACAAGAAACGGGAAGTATAATTCGTAAGAAGCTTTCGCTTCACAGGCTTTCGCTTCTATCGTTCAATCTTAAATGATTGCCGCTCCATTTAGGGTTCCGTATATAAAATATATGGATACCCTTATAATCTCACTCCGGATTTCTGCCTCTGTCACATCACAGCAATTTTCTCCTAAACTACTGGACGGAAGAGGTTGAAATTTGGTATCAATGTATAGTTCCCCCTGATCTCCGAAAGTACTGAGCCTAAATTTAAAAAAAAAATAGGAAATATAGAACGTTGCCCGAACTTTACAGGAAAAATAAGGAGAAACCATTAATATTAATTTTGAGGGGCAAATTATAGAATTAAATAAGATTTTAAAAATTAAAAAAAATTCAAACGCATCCTGTAATATATCAAATGAAGGGTCTCATTCTGAGGAACACAAATATATTTTTATCATATTTAAAAAATATATATTTAAAAAGATATTAACCAAAATATACCAACATATACCCATCCCCCCCCTTAAACCCGAAACTATAAAACGTAAAGTTTTGAAAAAAAATAGAGGTATAGGATATGACCTGAAGTTTGCTGGAAAAATAAGGAGACACCCCTAATATTTATTTTGGGGGGCAAATTATAAAATTAAATGGTAAAATATAAAATTAAAATTATTTCTAACCCATCATGTTATATATCAAATGAAAGCACTCATTACGACGAAAACAAATATATTTTTTTCATATTTTTTAAATAAATTAATTGGAAGATATTAACAAAAATATTTAAAAATTTACCTATCCCCCCCTCTTACCTCCGAAACCATAAGCAGGAAAATTTTGAGGAAAAAATGAAGATATAGCCCCTCACCTGAACTTTGCTGGAAAAATAAGGAGAGAGAGCTAATATTTATATTTTGGGGGGCAAATTATAAAATTAAATGGAAAATATAAAATTAATTTTTTTTCTAAACCATCATGTTATATATCAAATAGAAGGGCTCATTATGACGAAAACAAATATATTTTTTTCATATTTTTAAAAGAAATTAATTAAAAGATATTGACAAAAATATAAAAAAATTTGCCCATCCCCCCTATTTCGGAAACCATAAGCTGGAAATATTTGACAAAAACGGAGGTATAGCCCCTCACATGAACTTTACTGAAAAAATAAGGAAAAACCCTTAATATTCATTTTGGGGGGCAAATTATTGAATTAAATGGAAAATTAAAAATTATAATTGTTTCTAACGTGTCAGGTAATATATCAAATAATAATATTTTAAAATATATTAAAAAAATATTTTAAAATAATTACCCATTCCCCCCGTTATTCCCCAAACTATAAGACCAAATTTTTTTTGTTTATTGGAAAAATATGAAAAATCCCTAATTCTATTATTTGGCCCTCAAATAATAGAATTAAACGGAAAATAAATTATTAGAAAACCCCCATAGTAATTTTAGGGACAAATTATACAATTAAATGGAAAAGAAAGATTCAATTTTCAAAAGTATCATGTAATATATCAGATAAAAGGCTCATTATGTGAATTACAAATATATCATATTTTTAAATCATTTGTTTAAAAGATACTAACAAAAATATTAAACATCGACTTAATTCCCATTTTAGAAACTACACACTACTCATATTTTATTTATTTTATTTGTATTTTTAATAATTTGAATAACAGATTTAATAATTTGTAATTTAAAACTTCACCTATTTTGCCCTTTATCTTTCAATCTACAGAGCCTTAAAATTCAGACAGTAGATTATAAAAGACTTCTCTGAAAATTTATTAGTAAAAGAAAACTCTAATGTTAATTTTTGGGATCCAAATTAGAAAATTAGATACATATGTATTCTGATCAAAATTAAGTGAATCCTGAAGCAGATAAAATAAAAATGTCTATGTGTGGAAAATCAAAGTGTATATTTTTTATAAATTTAAAACGCTTCCTTTAAAAGATATAAGCGTAAATATAAGAAAATGCACTCATTCCCTGTTTGTCTGAAACTGGAATATTAGAATCTTGAAGGTGGTACGGAACCCTAAGTATGCGAGTCCAACTCGCACTTGACGAAATTATTTTTAAAAATGACACTATAGTTGCTTTCGATGTATCTGTTGTTTTGCAGTTGGCACATTAAATGCAACGCATTACCCCCATCGCGAGTTCAAAATTGTAGAAAGTTCAACAGATTGCTAAAATTGGCCGGTCATATATATTTAAGTGAATCGGCGTCTATTGATATTTAACAAAAAAACTTACCGTCCCCTGGGATTGAACAAGGGATACAATTCAAGGCCTTTGTTGAAACCAGGAATGTAGCATAAGTATTATGCTTATTTTCAACGCCCTCTGCCTCGACCTCAGTTATGAATAACCAAAGTGGTGCTCTTTTTGTAACAGAAAGCAAATTCCTATACAGATATTATTTACCTCAAAGTAATCTAAGTCACTTCACTGTGATGCTTGTAAGCATGTAAGCAGAGGATACACGTGGTATATACAGTTTTAAAAGCAGAAGATCGCGTTACAAGACATAATTTACGGATAAAATCGCAAATGAGCCTGTTGATTTTATTAAGCGTACTAAAAATGTCTTTGTTAGGGGTCTACCAGAAATTGCATGAGACGTCCAAGCAAAAACGGAGTATGACTACAAGGTACTGAAGGAGATACTGCAAACCACTGAGTGCAATTCTGTTCCTTTAACATTTTTAGAGTTGGAAAAAACCATAACAAATCTCCTAGAATGGTAAAAGTAATCATGAAAAATGATACTTTCTAACAAAAAGATACTACTGCATAAGGCAAGTACTAAAAATATAACCTATTATAGATGATAAGACTCTGATACAAATTGAATTCCTGAAGGTACTAACAGAGGAGCTGGAAACAAGAAAGAAAAAAGGTGAATCAAAATTAACTATAAAGTATACTCGTGGAGTACCAAAACTTGTCAATTTTCTTCATTAGCCCTGAAAATAGTTTTGAAAATTTTACACCCTAAATTTATTAAACTAATATGTAACATTCAAGAATTAATACCTACAATAGTAATTATCGCTGAAACTTGGTTAAGAACGAAGGATTCTGACTCTACTTAACATCGATGGATATAACCTCTACGGGTGTGTTCATCAGAATACAAGGGTAGGAGATGTATGCACATATTTTTCTACAGAAAGTACTCAACAATTTTCTGTTGTCCCCCTAAACATCTCTGTTCCAAACATGCTGCTATGTATAAAATTCTCCCACCGCTCTTTGGTTATTCGTGTAGCAGTTTTATACCGTCTTGGTGATTCTAGAATTTAGGATGATGTCATTTTGATTGAAAAATTGGTACAGCTGTTTGATTTAGAAAATTTTGTTTTATTAGGAGACCTTAATTTCATAGACAATTCATGACATTTATTTACCATACCTAAGGAATTAACTACAGCTAAAAACGTTTTTGACTTCGCTGTTAATGGCTTCATATTTATTGATGTAAATTGCAAAATTTATATAAAGCCATTAACAACGAAGTCAGAATAGACGTTTGGTTTTCCTAATTATAATGATCTTGGCATAACAATCACGAAGAATTTGAATTGGTTGGACCATGTGTTAAGTGTCGCACAAAAAATCAAAAAGTAAATTTTACTTCCTCAAAAAGACATTTGGAAAAATGTCTGTTCAAACTTCCACACGTCTATGTAAATCATATATTCGTCCTTTAATGGAGTGCAGTGGGCCCGTATAGTGTCCAGAATTAGTAAGTGATAAAGATCTAAAAAATATACAACGTCAATCTACCAGACTATTATTCGGACGAGAAGGACTAGATTACTCTAGTAGACTATCATCAACTGGGTTGCAATCTTTTGACTCACCTCGACAACATGGTGATTTGATTGATATTCTGGATATTACGGTACAACTTTGGAAATTTGAGGCATTTGTTTACATTGGACAGCAATAGCCGAATACTTGGTCATAATATGAAGTGTTAAAGAAATCAAGACAAAAGTTTTTCAGTATTCATGTTTTTATAATTTAGAATAGTTTACCAAGAGAAATCTTAAAATCTCCATCAGTTAACATTTTCATAAATAGATTAGACAATTTTATGCTTACTTATCTATGTTTTTCAAACGTGTTTGCTTTGCTGTGTTATATATGTTTCATATTATTGTATATTCTTAGTTATATGGGCTCAATGAGTCTTTCGATCTCTGCCTTATTTAGATTGTAATAATAATAGTGATAATAGTGAATCCTTGGAAACAGGTAAAACTGTTTCTAATCTGGGAACAGATAGGAATTGGCTTTCTCTCGCGCACTGACTAAACAAGTCAGTCAGAGGTGTGCATAATAATCTATGAGGCATTTAATGATTTTAGAGTTAAGGTAATAACTGTCTCTTTTAACACTATTTTTTTTATCTGCAACCTTTTCGTATCACTGGATGAAATTTGAAGCTAATTTCATTGTGTGCTTCCAAAAAGGTAAAAACGTTAAAAAAACAAATAATCTCTTGGACTATTTTGAAGATATGTCAATAATTTATTGCTAAATTTGTTTTTTATGAATTGAAATATTTTTTTGCCATCACAGGCGCACATTTTGACAACTTTTTTCAAATTTACTATTTTGCCATAAATTTTGTATTAGAAGACAATATATAATGTCATGTTGAATCCAATTATTGAGATTAATGATTCTGTTGTAAGTTTAGGAGAAACGGACGTGTGGCAAAATTATTTGGCTTTCAACTAAATTCTTTCACTAATAGTAACCTATATAATTAAACAGCTGGTCTAGCCCATCTAGGCGTTGGTAGGCAAATATTAGTTATATTGAATAAAAACAAAAAGCACTTTAAAACACAAGCTTAATACAATACTTCGCACAAAATCAGATCCAAATTGGATGTGCCGTTGTAGAGATTAGCTTAGAGTACAGTACACATAAAAGTCGAGTAAATAGTTGAAGCCAAATAAGCATTTATTTAAGTTATCACTGATACTTTAACTAATTCTAATCAAATTTCCAGGTAAGCCATAATATATGACACAGTTTGGTGAGTATTAAAGTAATGTTTATCTAATTTCGAAGTGCAAGAGTGAATTTATTCTTGGTTAAAATATTACTAATCTTTCGAAAGTTTGTTTCGATTATCACCTTCGTAAGATTCCCCAGAATAAGATTCAAGATTTCTCCAACGTGCAAATTGTTTCTTTCGATCCAAAGAATTTTTAGTTAGTTTGTTCAGCTCATCTTCAACAAACAAGTTTCGAAATTGAGCATCTTAACAAGTTACTGTTAACTAGTTAGAAGTTAATAGTTTTTATGTATTGGTTTTTATTCTTAATTATACTAACAACATGACTAAACTACTGTTACAAAGTTTTTTGTTCTTCTATGCAAAAAGATTCCAAACTGCGGTTTAAAGAACATTTTACATTACGCCACTGAACTTGTAAGGTTTCGAATGTTATACAAAAAAACCGACACTAAAACAATTTTCCTCTTATGAACCAACGAGATACTAGAGGGAAAGTAAGCAATAATACTGAACGTATTCTACAATTAAGGAAGCAGGGATTATAAACTGATGGAACGGTTTTAGCAGTTAGTTGAAATCGAGTTCATTTATGATATAAACTGAAGACAGCCAACTGACAGTAGCGTAGCATTTTTTTATTAGTAAATTATCAAACTCTAGTTTTGACAAAAGACCTAAAGAAAGAAATTATGTTGGAAATTTTGTAAATCAGGAAGTGGCTTACGTGGAGTATTACGCCTATTACAGATATTGAGATAGAAGAAGTGTGTAAAGGGTTTCCCGATAAAATTAATGAGGGATTAAATAAGATCTTGATAAACAAGCCGAACGAAAAATATTACAAGGAAATATGCAAGTTTAACCCAAAATATACAAGAAACCAAACAAGGTGAAAAATTTAAAAATCGCAGTTTTAAACCCTAACGCCAAATCTTTATTTAAAATACTCAACACCATTTCAACAACTCTAAATTGTCCTCTTCATTGAGTAATCCAAACCAATGTCCACACAATAGTCATCACATCAGATTTTTAGGGGTTTGACTCTGAAGTAAAAAGATTTTTATTTATTTTAAGCAAAAACGTGCATCTGATTAAAAAAAGTTAACTGATCATATTTGTTAGAAATGAATGAGGATTTAAAAATGATTTTTATTTTAAGCGGAATCAGTGGCTTACCATCAAAATGTGCCAAAATATGGCGGCCAGATTGTGCATGAACGCCAGTAGTGGAATTAAAAAAATTAGGTACCTCATAAAATACTGCCTGATGCGTAGAACTCCTATACCAAATTTCAATTAAATATCTAGAGTGGTATTAAAGATATTAAAATTGATTTATTTTTAAAGAATTTTCCACCCTGTATCTCATAAGTTAATTTCTTTAGAACATACATTCATATACAGTTTTTTCATTAAAAATGTCCCTAGAATAACTAATAAAATATTGATATACAATCAGGAAACACTCTGTGTATAACTATAGTTAAAAAACATTACTTATAAACTATACAATTTCTGACTACACATCTGGATAGAGTTAAGGGGTATCTGAATATTATTTTACAAAATTTTGCTAACAAAATAAAATAATTATTTCGTATTTCTTGGGCTTTTTCTTACCCTAAATAATAATTGATTACACACCCGATCACGACTAATTTTGGAGAAAAATAACAAAGGAACTTTTTTGTTCAGGGTGAGCGATAAAATCTGAATAAAAATATGTTAAAAAAATATTTCAAACCTATTGTGAAGAAGTTGCTCCTGGGCGACTTCTTAATTTGTCCTGGGGCAGCTTACGAAGGCAATTGTGCAAAAAAAGTATTGAAAATATTTTTACGAACGAAACCATAGTTTTCGCCTGGTCTAATACAATATCTTTAATTTATATATCATAAGTCAATCAATAAGTAGAAAATCTTTTGTAGTGTAACATAATATATTTTTGATAATAACGTTTTTCGGCGTAATACTGTCATGGAAATGATTGTTATGTTTCCATAGACGGCGCCTAGTCATAACACACTTAAATATTGACAATCTATGGACTATAACTTCAAACTGATCTTGAGCATGTGCTTTTAAATCTTATTTATATAAACTATAGAGCTTTTCGGGATTTTAGCTGAAAACAATAAAAAAACATCATGGTTAATATCCCGACTCTTACCAATTTTTCCTTTGTCAATATGTAACTATTTAACTAAGCTCTCACGTTAGCTCTACTAATAAAGTTGGTGTGATTATTCTCTGTCGGGAACATTCCCAAAGTTGCGTTATTTATAAAAACCGGACTCAGCAAGTGTAGAGATATGGTGAAGCAGTTGTTTGTAAAACTAATATATTGCGAGCTTAAATCAAGGTAGGTTTCATTAGACAATTAAACAGCAAATTGATGAGTGTGCAACATTGAGTTTGTTTGCGCTGTTTAGCATTAATGGCCTAAATAGTATGGGCAAATTAATTAAACTCATTAATTATATTATCAATAACGCATATGTAGACATAAAGGTTTAACGTTTTATTATCTGCTTTTGTAATTATGATTCGTCGTTCTTAAAACGAAATAGCTTACATCATATACTTAAGAAAATTAAGTGTCACTGCTGCTTTATTGTATCTACCAAACTGCTGACTTTTTGCTTAATTTTATCTACCAATAGAATTGCAATGACACTACACACATCCTCCTAAATCCAACAACTGTCAAGTTTTATAAGTAAACATACAGTGAGAATTATTAACAGTATGTTTGTTACACTTGTACATTGGTTATGTAAATATTTTATTAAAAATGTTATGATTTTGATGTAGATTACTTGTAGAATATTACATGGCTGTAATTGAACAAATTTTATATTTTAACTAAAAATGAAATTACATTTTAGAATTAATGTACAGATTATTCATGGTATAATCTATAGTTTGTAGTGAATGGAATGTCTTCGATGACACATTACATATAATATCCAAAAAAATGTATGAATTAGATGTTGCGGTTTTAGTTCAATGCTGGTTCAATGCAAGTATATAATTGACGAAGGACCTTTAGCGGAACAATCAATAAAACACGTGCCGTCGCGTAAATTAATTCACCAAATAAAGTTAATCACTAACCTTTTACGTCGAAGCTCTGCAGGTAGTGTTTTCTTGGTTCTTCATTGTTCAGAGGCTAGCAGTTTTTAGAGCTTCATCTGGACAACACGTTACACAAAAAATATCGACGTAATGATCATTGATTGAGCAAACAAAAAAATGCGGGTTTAACAACAAATGATGCGTTTTTGTAAACACAAAAAGGAACAAAATGAAAGCGGTTTAGCGGTTGTTACGACCGGAACTAAGAACTCGCGGAATCGTAACACAATAACAACAAAAAGCGGCCGTCTTAAGACGGTATCAAAAGCGTCCGAATAGCTCGGAGTACAATACAGGAAACATGAAACCTGTCTATATTTTACACGAAAAAAACACGTAAAATTAGCATTACCGCGACGGAAGGTTTTGGAAAAAGTGCAAAAGTTTAAAAATCAATGAAGTAATTCAATCAAATATCAAACAATACACTAAACAAATTGAGGGAACGCACCATTCCGCCTGCCTTGAATTACTAATTTCAAAACTAGGGGTCCACTGGCAGTGGACAGAGCTTTACAAGAGGTCGCTTCAAAGTACCACTTGCAGTTCTAACTGTAGCAACGCGTACAACACCATCACCTCCAGGATATACGTCAATAATGCGCCCTAATGGCAATTCAAAGGAAGGGAAGTGTCTTGCTTTAAAATAACAAAAGTACCTGGCTTAACAACCTCCGAGCCATCAGTCCATTTGCTCCGTTGATGAAGAGTATGTAAATATTCTTGCGACCAACGTTTCCAGAATGCCTGATGCAATCGACGCAGTAACTGCCATCTGTTGAGACGATTAGATGGGACAGATAAGAAATCAGATTCATGAGGTGCTGTTAAAGGTTCCATTGTAAGAAACATTCCAGGACTCAAGGTGGTAAGATCCGATGGATCGTTGCTACAAGGGGTTATAGGTCGCGAGTT
Source organism: Octodonta nipae (assembly GCA_034190945.1). Classification (NCBI taxonomy): domain Eukaryota; kingdom Metazoa; phylum Arthropoda; class Insecta; order Coleoptera; family Chrysomelidae; genus Octodonta; species Octodonta nipae. The sequence continues at coordinate 60,754,724 of CM067217.1, read as the reverse complement.
TAAAACTGCTTTGACCTGTGCAAATACAGTAGAAAGTTCTTCGTAGGTTAGGATTTGATCTTCAACGATACGTCTTCAGGGAGCTATGACAATACGAATTACTTTCTTTGCGGTTAGAATCCAAAATCGTTGCTGCAAAAGAAATTGGACGGTTTGGATTCCTGCGTGAAGATGACAATTTTCGACAAATAGATTAGTCAAACGACTTTTACTTGGTAGCAGTGCGGGAAATTTAGTATCAAATGGCAATGGAGCATTAGCCAATCTACTACCAAATCTAAGAATTCCCTGTTCATCAAGTAACGGCGAAAGTTTACGAAGCGATTTGGGCAAAACTTTTCGTTCTCGAAGAAGGGAAATCTCTTTAGAAAAATATTGATGTTGAACATATCGGAAAATGCGAAGCTGAGCCTGATATAACTCAGCAGCCAAAAGCCATAGCAGCCATAGCCCCTACTGTCTGGATTGCGAGCGTTATCAACAAAACGACAAATATGAGCTATAATGCGGGTAATGCGATTAATAGAAGAATGTTCTTCTAACAAAGTACCAAATAAATTTGGTGAAGCGGTGACTTGAAGCGCCACTATACGGGCTTCAGTCATAACTAGCGGTGACATGCTTGTGTCTGAGCAATCATGTGGCAAACAAGCGGTAAATAACAATTGTGGGTCTTTCCACCAAAGTGTATTGCCTAATAACTCTGATATCAAAGTGCCGCGGGAACCCAAGTCATTGGGGTTATCAAAAGATTGAATGTCAAACCAATGTGAAGAAGGAAATTTTTCCTGAATGTAAGCAACTCGATTACTGACAAATATCTTCCAACGCCGCGGGGAAGAACTAAGCCATGAAAGGACTACCGTGGAATCTGACCAGCAACGAATCACCTAGAACAACAAACGACTATTAAATTGCTCATAAACATAATGAGCTAACTTAGCGGTAAGGACTGAAGCACACAGTTCCAATCTGGGAAGTGACAAAGTTTTCAAAGGGGCAACTTTCGATTTAGACAACACAAAAAAACTTTGACGAATTCCAGATGCGGTTTCCAACACAAAATAAACAACAGCGGCATAACCTTTCTCAGAAGCATCACCAAACGGTGAAGTTCACAACAAGAAAAGTTTTCTATAGCAAGCAGGGGAGGCAAAACTAAATTGTTTATTATTTTCCTGTAAAGTTTAGGTGGTGCCCTATATCTCTATTTTTTTTTTCAAAATATTAGGTTCAATAGTTTTGCAGATAAGTAGGGGGGAATGGTTGATTTTTGTAAATTTACTCCCCGAAGTATCCCATAACTCAAAGTTTCTTTATTTACCATATGTACCTACTTCTGATCGGGCCACCAAACTATACACTGATATCATATTTCAACATTTTCCGTGCAATAGTTTGCTGCGAAGCCTACTCTTAGATTTTCCAGGGGAAATGGATCCTGTACCAAGGTGACAGGGAGTGGGAACATATAACATATGTCTTATTTTTAAATTTAAGCTTAAGTTGATAGAATCTGATTTAAAATAGAAAGACAGTCTATTTCGAAAATTAAAATCAATATATGTTGAATTAATGTTAATTCTTTATTTTTTGTAAATAAAAGATTATAAATCAAGATAGATTGCCAAATTGTAATTTTATTTAATGTACTTTGAGCATATATGACTTTCTTCACTGAAACGGTTCTAGCTCATAAATGTAACCTATTACCAAGAACAAACAATTCGGCTTATCGTCAAGGAAACTATGACCGATCAAGTAAAAAATTGTTAAAGTAGCCTCGTTCTACCCTACCATAGAAAAAAAAATGATGACGATATCATATAAAACTATTACTATGTTGCTCTCTACTGCTACTAATGCATTTCACAACCAATATATACAATAAAATGCCCTGCTTACAAATTTTCTGTTAAAATACTCACCTAATTAAATTTCAGAGGAATTTTCATTTGTGGAATTATGAATAATTATTATTATGAAATACATACTTGATGACAATGTTGCTTAATTAGAAATTGTGTTGAGATGGTTTCAAATAAAGTGTTAAAAGTTATGCTGGAAACAGAATCATAAGCAGAGTAAAGATATTTAAACCATATTATGTTTCACTTTGTATACGACATTATGGTGTAGAGTTCGCAAAGTTTTCCGGGATCTTAATTACACAAATGAGCACCAAAATCTGAAACAAAACTGTGCTGTAAACTCTATGGGGATTTACATGTATTTAAGTTCTAATTAAATTACTTTTTGTGTTATTATTAGAGACGACACTATCAACTTTAATAAGCTGGCTAAAATGTATTACAATTGAGTATTCATATATGCTTGCCGATTAATTAACTTATTTCCATATAATGTCAGTTTGAATAATTATTGAAGGCCCTATTTAAAATAATTGTTGGGTGTTTAATTCAAAGTTGTAGAAATAATTATTAACAATTATCAACTGTCCCAAACATAATAGCTAGATATTTAGGTACTAGTTTTAAGTATGACACTGAGTTGCTAAAACTATTATTAATATATCAGTTACAATCAACTATTTTAGTGATTTGAGTTTTATTATTCCGTTAATTGTGAATTCAAAAACATTATTTCCTCAGAAATTAGAAATTGTTTAAAAAACTAAAGGAATATAATTCGTGATTGTGGTAAACAATAAAACGTAATTTTATTGTATATGAAAGTTTTATTCTCTTATTAGAATAAAATTTGTCATTGACACAAAACCCAACAGAACAGTAACGCTACAGGCAAAATAATAATTAAACAACTATCGTAGTTGCGTTCCATTTACTAACACAAACTTATAGAGAATGTTTCCGATGGTTTGCCCACACTTGTTTGTTTTTTAAGGAAATAAATTAGTTTTTTTCCTTATTAGACTAACTAATCTGTAATCTAATATTTGTCCATATATATACCTGTCATTAAACATACTAGAAGAACCGTGTATCTGCTTTAAGTGTAGTTAATTCATAACAATTTCCACAGTTTCGTTAAATTTGAAGACGCGATATGTGAAGACCGACAGTGTTTTAAAAATAACATAACTACAGTACTATAGTAGGTGTGGAAATGGTGAAATGGATATCATGAAATTTGGGTTCTTCAAAACTAAGTATTGACAATATAGTTCATCCTGAAATAATAATATTTTTATTTTTCAATAAAATAAAAGTCTTAGTACATTCAGTGCATTTTTTTCTATCTTGGACACATCTATAAGACCTGCAGGTGGATAAGAACTGGTCTCACGGTGTTCGTTACATATACTACTCTACCAGAAGAGTTTAAATTAATATTCAAAATAACCAAGGTGTAGAAAATCTTAATATATGTGGTCTTAATTCAACTACGAGAAATTTACAGCCTACTATTCGACACCGTTTCGTGGCATAGAGAAGACAAAGACAGAATTAAGAAATGTATTATAATGAATACTCATTTTGCAACCAGATTTCAACATTATCCCTGCCCAGGGGGTTTAGCATATGTTATAAAAATATTGGGCAAACACTAAGGGTATTTCACGAACAATGTACATGTGTAATTAATACCCTACAGTTAAAGTATAGTTTTTGCAATTGTCTTATTATAGCAACCCTTTATTCTTATGATATGTATTAGCTCGGGACCAAAACATAATCTAAGGTAAAGCATGTTAACTTTTATATGGGTTTGGAACTGTTGCTAAGTTACTATGAATAGCTCCTAGTATGATGAGTAAATGTAATGCCCCTCTGTGGCTTGCGTGTTGGATTGAAACCGTGGTCCCAAAACAGTGTACGTAAAAGTGTGATTTCAAATCGGAAGAAATATTTACTTTAACATTATCGGTTTATAAGAAATTTTGAATTATTTTCATATCGTCCTCTTTTTGTCGTACCTCTCACCTTTCATCACCGACATAACTGCTAATGAGTGTATATAACACACCGTGGAGGCTCAAATCATTATTAGTTTTTGTTGATTACTGAGTTTAATATATTAATGCTAATATTCACAAAAAAAATATTGTAATAAAATAATTAATATTAATTGTTGTCATTTCTATAACATTTATATATTAGTATGGATTCATCACATTTATATTAAAATAAACTGTTCTATTTTGATCTATCTCAGATTTTCTGGTTGGTTGATGAGTATTAAATGTTGTATCGATAAATTCTTAACAACGCGGATAAAGAAGCAAAATCCATACTTCAGCATTTAAAATCGGTATCAATGAGATTCTCTAAGGAGATTTTTCTTAAAAAACCGAATTGAATTAATTAACAGCAATTTCTCATGGCACTATTTAGAATTATCCCAATTCATGAATTTCATTTCTGTATAGGAATTAAATTTCAATGTTTAAAACTTATTATTATAGAAAGCTTTTGTCTTAGAGAATTTAATTTTCCAGATTACATTGAAGCAAATCTTCCTGTTCCGGTGAAATATTTATTAGTTCAGTGTATCAGTTGAAATTTGCCCTTCGATTGTTGAATATCAAAAACAGCATTACACCTTTGAAGATTTTTGTGATTACTTTTATTTCAGAACTTTATTTCATGCAAGTTGATATGTTTGTATTAAAACTTCTAGTGTTAGGTACCGGGAATATATTTTACACATGTGACACGTGACGCTAGTGATTGTTCTACCCAATCCAAATAAAGAAGTCAACTTCTTTAACCTTAAAATTCTGAAATTGTAGCGGATACTAGTAACTATTCTACATTGTAACGGTTTCTGGATGGTATTAGCTCTATATGCAGGGAACCTGTGGTCCTATGACGCATTTAAGGAAAAAATAGTTCTTATGCCTCAATTGTTATATTGCATAAACCGAAGAATCCCATTATTAGAAAATAGCACAGTAATAAGAAGATTTACGTTTGTTTTTAAAATATACATATTACGTTTAATTTCTTTACAATTAAAAGTTATTTATTTACATTTTATAAGAAGACTGAAAGCTGACGACAAACTTTCGTTTTATATTTAAATTTAAAATAATGTTGCAACTCTACTGTGGGTTAAAAAAATGTTTATATTGCAAATCTATCTTCTCTATTTTCACACTAAAAATACACCATCACTACTAGACGAATACTTCCAGTAAGTATTACAGCGACGTGTCAAACGCACATCAGCTGTTTCACTATTGAACTGCTCCTGTTTTTGCGGCCACATTTACACTCTGTCCTAGTTACTTTAGATTGTTTTCGTTTTGGTCTACCGCATATGGTCTCTATCTCTTAAAAGGAATGCTATTGTGGTTACTTTTTTATATCCGCAATCGTAAAGACCAAAAATAAGTTGATAAACATTTAAAACATTTAGTTTATCCGGAATTAGATTTTATTCCGATGAGTAATTTCTAGAGGATTCCTCAATAAGTAATGTCAAATTACACGTTGTAACTCTGCCCCCTCTTTATTTCTATACAACCCGATCAGAATTGTCTTGTCCATGATACACCACGTCGTTGATCGTTTTAGCTACATCATATGACTTGCTAGCTGTTGTGAGCTTTGGAGATTTGCCATTACTCCTTTGTGTGTTGTATATCTAGACCTTATCTCTCTCTTGGAACTCGATTGAATTTGCTTTGAAATCTTAGCATATTTTCATGCGTTCGCTGGGTACCAACATCTGCATTCGGACAAGTTCGTATGTAGAGACCACGCTTTTTTGGAATTGGTGAGCACAATCGTTATCTTTATTGTGCGGTTCTTTTGGTGAGCCAAAGGCCGAATCACAAGGTAGTAGCTAAAACACCTGGAATAGGGGAATATGGTCATCCCAATCGCGCTGGTTATTGTTGATGACTTTGGATTGGTATTGTACCAAGGTCTTGTAAAATTGTCCATCATTCAGTTCGATTGTGGATGCAAGGAAGTGGTTCTTGTTTTCATGATTGCCAACATCGTAGAGGTGTCATATTTCCGGCAGCAGGCTCGGACTTCTTCGAAATAATACAAGAGTAGATTCAGATAAGAATAAAAAAATAAAAAACATTATCAAATTTCATATATGAATAATTAATAATCAAAAAGGGAGTGCAGCTTCAGCCCAATAAGAGAAAAACAAAGAAAGCACAATGTTATGTTGTGATCAGTACATTGATTCGATTTAAATTTTGAAATAAATTATTAAAAATATGTTTTTTATAAATAATTAATGGAATAATTTAGAATTTTGAAAAGAGTCTACCTTTTGAAAATAAATAGCATGTTCAAAATTGAATATTCTTTTAATAATAAAACCATATGATGTAAAAGTAACAAATTAATAATTAAATAAAGTGAAGGTTCCCTAGCGACCCTTATCTCTGAACCCACACATATTTAATATGTCATATGATATATATATATATATATATATATATATATATATATATATATCATTGAAGGTTCTCGAGATTCTAGTGTGTATGGCTTAGTTGTCTTAGAAAAGACAGTTTTCACGTTTCGATGAGATCTCACTCATCCTCCTCGGAATATTCAATGTTGTCATTCACTAAGCTTACTACAAAATTTTGTATAACTAAACCATGGATAGAGGATACTCTCGAGAACCTTCAATGACATTTCAGACTCATGAAAATATTTCTCACATTTTTACCTTTAAACTTTTTCACAATATCTACTGCATTCGATATTTGACACAAATAATTGGTTGAAAAAATGATATGAGTCCACAAATGGCGAGGTTCCATAAAAAAGTGATTAAGTTTAACACTTTAATACATTACAAAAAAATTAGAAGCATATCGAGAACTTGGAATGCTTACAAAAACTTGTTTACTTCAAGCCCTTTCCAACGATATATCACACGTATTGAAAAGTAATTAGTATCACAATAAAATTTGAGATTGTAACTTACAAGCTTAGAACTACTAGAAATAAAACAAACACCAAATTTCAATAATTTGTTATAAATTTTGTTCAAACCGGCTTCTAACGCTACAGATGCAATCGCCTCACCTTTTTCTGACTCCTATAGTGTTAGTCTCTAGTCGCATCTCATCCCATATTCTTTCAAAAGCAACATTTATTTTTGCTCTTAACTACTCTTTTGTTTTTATTTCTCTCTCATAAACGAATTGCTTGGCTCATCCCTATAGACCAAAAGTTCTGGCGACCTTGGATGCCAGAGTATAGGGCCAACTCTCTCAATCCACGCGTTTGGGAATGAATTGTCCAGAAGCTCTCAGTCAGCTTGCCTATAATGTGCTGGAGAGCCATCTTTTTTTAATATTTTTGCTCTGTCTTCCAATACGACTTCATTTAATAAGATCGATAAATCATTCATTGAAAATTCGAGTCATTTACGAAACCAAAGGGAAATAATCAATGTTGCGTTCCAAAAAATGCGGGATGATCGATTTTATGAGATGAAATTCTATTGGAGGCAGACCAATAATATCCAAAAAAGATGACTTTCCAGCACATTATAGCCGAACTGTCAGAGAGCTCCTGGACAATTCATTCCCAAACGAGTGGATTGACAGAACTGGCCCTATACTCTGGCATCCATGGTCGCCAGACCTGACTCCCTTGATTTTTTTTGTATGGGGATGGGCCAAGGAACTCGTTTATGAGAGAGAAATAAAAACCAAGAAGCAGTTAAGAGCAAGAATAAATGTTGCTTTTGAAATAATATGGGATGAAATGCGACTAGAGGCTACCACAGTAGGACTCAGAAAAAGGTGTCGTGATTGCATCCGTAGTGGTAGAAGCCGGTTAAAAAAAATTATAACAAATTATTGCAATTTGATTTATGTTTTATTTTTTGCAGTTCTAACCTTGTAAGTTATATTCTTAAATTCTATTATGATATTGATTACTTTCCTATAAGTCTGATATATCGTTGGAAAGGGGTTGAAGTAGAGACGTTTTTATAAGCAATCGAAGTTCTCGATGTGCTTGCCATTTTTTTTTGTAATGTGATAATTGTTTTTAAAATTAATCACATTTTTATGAAACCTGCCATTTGTGGACTCATATCATTTATTCAACCAATTATTTATGTCAAATAGGCAAAGTCCACGGTAACCCAAAGGATAAAATCGAGTTAGAGAACCAGGGAATCTATAGTATATCTTGCGGAGACTGTCAAAAGTCATACGTGGGAAGTACTAACCGACGCATTTCCGTAAGAGCAGAGGAGCACAAACTAAGCATCAGGAATAAGCAGATAACATCGGCCTTATTCCAACACAAACTTCAAACAGAATACAAAATAGACTTCAAAACGTGCAAGGAAATCGCGAACATAGAAAATCACCGAAATAGGCAAATACGGGAAGCAATCAAATTCAAAAAATCAGAGAAATAAATAAACGAGACGACGCTCTAAATTTGCAAAAAACGTGGAAGGCACTTCTACAAAAATCCTATCATAAAAATCTTAGTAATAAATCTAATCCTAATGAAAAATAATTACAAGGGACAATAAACAGCGCGACCGGTGGTCACAACCCAAGAGGATTACCAGCTAAAGAAATAAAGACCACTAACGGCGCCGCACCTGAAGCCAACCTCTAAATTTCTTCATTCTGTTTTCAGATTTCAACTTTTGAAAAGGCCAAGTGAGATTTTGGCGAAACGTCAGGTAAAATTTTCTTTTCAGAGCACAAACCGAGAAACGGATGTACACCGGATAACAAAGAAATATATATATATATATATATATATAGACAGAAACACTTACACACTTTTGTCATAATAGTCTAAGAGCTAGTGAAAGGCTACCGGTATGTATTTGACCAGACTTAGGGTTTTGTACAGTGAGGCCCGTATACTTAATGTACATGAGATGGGGACTCACTAAGCCCAACGTGGCGGACACGGCGCACGCCCAGGTGAGACGGGTATCGATTTTGGGTCAATTTTAAATGTAATGGGTGGGCCATCTAACTTTTTTTTAACTAGCGGTAATTTTCAACACGGTAACATTTATGTCAGATCTGTTTTAACAGAAAATTAGTTTGAAGTCTTCCGTGAACGAAAATGGTTGGATATACGCTTGAACAACGTTGGGAAATACTCAAAAATTATTTCCAAAGTGAGTGTGTTGTTGCCGAATGTGTGCGAAAATGCCGTACTTCTATGGGCCGAAAAGAAGCGCCGTCCGCTCCGTATGTGAGACACTTTATGAAAAAAGTGCGTGAAACAGGTTTGCTCATTGACAAACAAACACGTCAACGTGCTGCTACTGTGCGTACACCGGGGAATATTGATGTTGTAGCACAAAGTGTGGCCGATACTCCGAGCACATCAACTCGCCATCGATCGCAATAATTGCACATTTCGCGCACTTCTTTGAGGAGAATTTTGCATAAAGACCTCGGAATGACACCGTATAAAGTTCAATTGGTACAGGAGTTGAAGCCAACAGACCATACAATGCTCTATCGCTTCGCACAATGGGCCAATGAGCACTTGAACGAAGACCCGGAATTTTACCGAGAAATCATCTTTTCGGAGGAAGCTCATTTCCACCTCGGTGGATATTTTAACAAGAAAAATTGCTGAATTTGGGGAACGGAAAATCCATATGTGGTCGTTGAGAAGCCAATGCACTCCCAAAGAGTGACTGTTTGGTGTGGATTTAGGTCTGGCGTAATCATCGGCCCATTTTTCTTTGAAAATGAGGAAGGAGCACCTGTTACTGTGAATGGCGAACGCTACCGCGCCATGTTGAACGATTTTTTTTCACGGAAATTGATGAATTGTACATGGACGGCATCTGGTTTCAAATGGATGGTGCCACGTGCCACACATCGCGCCCATCAATTGAGTTATGCCACACTCGATTTGAAAATCGTTTAATTAGCCGTTTTGGAGATGTGAATTGGCCATCAAGAAGCTGCGATTTGACACAGCTGGACTATTATTTGTGAGGCGCTGTTAAAGACAAGTGTTATGCCGATAATCCACAAACAATTGACGCGCTCAAAAACAAAATTCGTGCCGAATTAGCTAGTGTGAGGCCAGCCGTGGAAGCCATTTGAATGAAATTGTTTTCCATAAATAACCGGAAGGATTGTATTTTCGAATTAAAAAACCAAATTGAAAAATATTCACTAGTTTTTTTTAAAGCATTTTCAAAAAAAAAAAGTTAGATGGCCCACGCTTTATTTACGTTTTATTGCCGTTTTGCAATTTTACAATATAATATTATTATTATCGAAAAACAACAATGGCAGACCATTATCGCGCGTTTAACATTGTAGCAGAAAGTTTTGAAAGTGCTGAAAAAAATTTAATTTTGAAAGTAATTGATCAGATCTGCTATTGATATATTTTATTTATTAGGGTCTTATAAACCCATTTTAATAACGGCGGACGTATTTATTGAGTACACTGTCTATAGCTATCCTTTATTTTTCCCTAAAAATTACTATTGTATTCACTCTAGGCTATAGTATTCTCTTGTAAACAATATACTAAAACATATAAGGTATTGATGATAAAAAAATTAATATATTTTGAAAAAAATTCAAATATCTAGGTATAACACAGTTAGCAAATAATCATTCAAATATATATTTGATTTTCATCTTTTTATTTATTTAAGGCAACATAAAAAACGAGTTAAAAAATTTAATTAGTCATATATGTAATATAAAATAAATTTCTTTCAATTTTTGAATCTTCACTTATCATCATGTCTTTCATGGTATGTGTCGTCTTCATCCTCCATTGAATCGGAATCTGTAAATATAAAACGTAAATTATGACATAAAAGTATTTTGTTAATTGATCAGAAAATAGTTAATGAAAAATTGATAACTATGAACTTACCCGGGACTTGGGTAATTACGTGACTCACAGAAGTTGGAAGGTGATCTCCTTGGAACCATTTGAACACAAATTTCTCATCTTGCTCAATCTAACTATACTCTAATGGGTCCAATGTCGTAGGGTGGTTTTTGTGAGCATTTTTCCAAACTATTCATAATTATCAATTTTTCATTAAAGATTTTCTGATCAATTAACAAAATACTTTTGATTCGTAATTTACGGTTTATATTTACAGATTCCGATTCAATGGAGGATGATTCCGATGATGATGAGTGAAGATTCAAAAAATTGATGAAAACGAAATTTATTTTATATTACATATATGACTCATTCAGTTTCTAATATTGTATTGGTTTTAACTCGTTTTTTATGTTGTCTTAAATAAATAAAAAAGAAAATCAAATAAATGTTTGAATGATTACACAGGTCAATATTTGAATTAAGCGGGAATACGGCATCCCTTGTAAAGTACCATGGGTTTTCGGGTTTCTGATTACGATGAGAGGGTCGGTTGACCGTCATCACGTCAGGGTCAAGGGCATTTGAAGGTCAATTCGAGAGAGTTCTACCAAAAAATATGATAAAATTCTTTCTTATGTTTTTGAGGTCTGTGAGTCCAAATCCGTAGTTTGTTTGACTGCACTTTTTCCCAGAGGTCATGTGAAGGTCAAATCGAGAGAGTTCTACCAAAAAATCTTAAAAAGTTCCTGCTAATGTTTTTGAGGACTCCGAACCCGAATCCGTATTGTGTTTGACGTTGTGCTTTTCCCAGAGGTCATTTGAAGGACAAATTCTTCTAAAAAACCTGAAAAACTTCACTTCACGCTTATGTTTTTGAAGTCCCTGAGCCCGAATCCATAGTTTGTTTTAGCTTATCCAATTAAGGCAAGGTTATGATCCCGGCCACTTAAGGCAAGGCCACTCAACCCTCGCCTTGGAGACTTTTTGTAAAGATTTTGACTTGTCGCATTGGACTCTACATTCTCAAAGTGTCCCACCAACCTAGAGCAACAGTCTCATGATGACGACGCCGGCGAGCCCGCTTTCACACCCTGAGCAGCCGTCGATTCTGGGATTCGGATTCAGAGACTACAAAAACATAAGCAAGAATTTTTTTCAGATTTTTTTGTAGAACTTTGACCTTCAGATGACCTCTGGGAAAAATCGCAGTCAAACAAACTACGGATTCGGACTCAAAGTCCTCACAAACATAGGCAAGATTTTTTCAGATAGGTAGAACTCTCTCGATTTGATTTTCAAATGCCCTTGACCCTGACGTGATGAAGGCCAACCGACACTTTCATCGTTATCAGCGGGCCGAAAAATCCCTAGTATCCTATGTGGCATAGATCAAATGTTGACCTGTGTTATTTGCTAACTGTTTTATACCTAGATATTTGAAATTCTTTCAAAATATATGTATTTTTATATCATCAATACCTTATATGTTTTAGTATATTGTTTACAAGAGAATACTATAGCTTAGAGTGAGTACAATAGTATTTTTAGGGGGAAAATAAAGGATAGCTATAGACAGTCTATGCATTTATCTGACCGGATAATAGATAAGATTTTACTGTCAGCTGAAGTGTGTCCTCAATAAATACGCCGTTATTAAAATGCGTTTATAAGACCCTAATAAATAAAATATATCAATGGCAGATCTGGTCAATTATTTTCAAAATTTCTTTTTTTTAGCACATTCAAAACTTTCTGCTACAATGTTAAACGCGCGATAATAGTCTGCCATTGTTGTTTTTCGATAATAATAATAATATATTGTAAAATTGGAAAACAGCAGACGTGGTCAAATACGTTTAAAATTGACCAAAAATCGATACCTGTCTCACCTGGGCGTGCGCCTTGTCCGCCACGTTGGGCTTAGTGAGTGCCCATGTCATGTACAATAAGTATAGGGTCTTCACTGTACAAAATCCTAGGTCTGGTCAAATACATACAGGTAGCCTTTCATTGGCTCTGAGACTATAAGGGTAACCATAAATCATAAACCTGCATTGCATTATAGAGGCTCTGCAACAAATGATTTCAGGTTCAACACAGTCTTAATGCATGTAAGGATAATTATTCCTTAGGATATTGGAGTGAAATTGGGGTAATTAATTATATTTTTAATTTCTTGTATGTAAACTAATTATAACAAATTAATATATTACGCGTCAAGTGTAAGTAATTACGGTTGGTTATTTTCTTAAGGCGAAAATGATGTCAAAATTGTAATTGGCTAATTAAACTTACTCAATTACGCTCAAAAACATAGATGAGAAGCTTTTCTTTAAGATATTATCCGGAGAATTTATATCGCAAAGCCAATAATTGAATGTCGAATTTTTAAGTGATGAGAAATATGAAGAAATTGGGAAAGGAACGGGAACTCCGTATAAAGCTTATCGCTCTGCGTATACCGACGATTTTCTTACGACCCAATTGCAGATTGTGTATTCATTGGGGTTCCAGTTATAGCTCGTATTCATGGATTCGACAAGAAGTTATGGTTATTGGGATTTCTTTCTACCCCCAATTTTCTTAGGTCAACTGACTTAGTTTATACGATAAAACGTTCAACAATTTCTATGAAACAAAGGACCAGATAAATTTTTTATGACATTAAATATAAAATAAAAAATGTGAATGTATTAATAACTTCTTAATAAATATATCTCTCGTATTTAGTATTTGAAATAATTTACTCAAGCAGCATTCACCACCAATCATTAAATTCTTAAAATTAAAGTAAATTTCGTTGGATAACATTTCTTACTGTATAGTAGCTAGTTTTTTAAGACAAATCTAAATAGTTGGTCCGTTCTATTGTTTCATTAAATTTTTATTACTTAAATCAGTTAAACATATTCTAAAATAGATTAATCAGTCTTCCAGTTTTAAAACATTAATAGTTGTATACTAAAACAAATGCAAGAAACTTCATAAAAGCTAAATGGTAGATTGTCATTCAAACTTTGCCAGATTCAATAATAATATATGTAGGTATTGCGTTGTAAAAACAAAACAAAATATAAACTTTTTCTTTTTTTCTGTGACGGAAACAAAAAAAGTTCTGAAATTTCGTTTAAATATAGAACTTATTACAGGATATTGTTGAAATATATCCGTCATTTTACAATACATAAGTGAACGTGTTAACAACTCGATGTAGTCATCGACAAAAAAAGATTTAAAAAACAATTATTAACAAAAAGGAACAATATGGCATATCAATTTTTTGTTTATGGATTTTTTTAGACAACATCAATAACGCAACTAAGAGATTTTTATTGCTGTGATATACACAATGACATAAAATGCGAACAAAGGATTCGATGTTTTAGAGATCCCATTAAAATCATATGGTAAAACTTATAAAAATAGTCATGAACTATCACAACATAGAATTGTTCAAAATGGTATCATCATTACTGATATCGTCCTCGACAATATGCAGCCAAGAACAACTTTTGTTTTATGTTCTGTGCTTTTTTGGGTAATTTGTTGGAAATCTGACCAAAGTGTACGTTCACAAATTTTTGACTTTTCGAATTGTAGGTTCTTTATGTACTTATTTATTTGAATAAGTGGACTCAAAATAGTCATTGTCATTGAGAGTGGGGTTTGATTTAGACCATGAAGCGTTTGAAAATTTCTTAAATATTCGGAACAGTTTCCCCAAGTTTAGTGTCATTCCCAAAAAATCTATAAAACAAAACTGAGATACTACAAGTATCATTAAGAAGACAATGATGTAGCTATTTTTTAAGTTTATATACAATGCAGACATGTTGGTATTTATATTCTTTGCAATTGTATCTTGTATTTGACTTAGGCAGCAGATCAACGATATTTAGGGCTAGAGATGAATATTGAACTTCAAATTTCCTGCTACATTATTTTTATTTATTGTTAATTAATAACATGGTGAGAAAAATCAAATTAAACCACAGTTATTTTAAATATTATATCTGCTAGGAGTTCGCCTTCTAATAATATAGAAACTTTTTAACAATTCCAATGTTACAATTTCCTAAACCACTTCATTGATTAAAAATCTAAGGAACAAAATTTCTTCAAAAATTCCTTCCTCATTTATACAGTGTGTTCTCACAGTTTATGCGAACGGGTAAAATGTTTTTGTGTACAAAATTTGTTGAAAATTGTCACAACTTGCAAAGTCTTGCTCGGCATAAGAATTCCGGTGTGCTTAATCGGGATACCGTAACAAACATCTTCAATCAGGTCTTGAAGTTCTTTAAGTGTAGTAATGGTAATAAATTCACTTTTTTGTTTTTTTGGGAAATTTTCGACTCTAATGTGGCGGAACTCCGTCATGTTGAAACCACATATTCTTTTTCACAAAAAATACACTTCCGCTGGCAAGATTGGTACGTGGTTTTGAAGAATGTCTAAATTCTTTTCACTTGTCAGTCTATTTGGTAGAAAGTAAGGCTCGTTATGCATGCCAGCTACAATGCCAGTCCAAACATTTTCTGAAAATCTGTGCTGCAAATTTTTCTGACGGTGGCTTCGTCTGTAACCAAAAAAAATTTGGTAAAATTTTTACACACAATGTTCTTACGTAAAATGCACTTTCAAACTTGGTAAAGATAGGGAGAAAATTGCTCTTGGGTTGTTTTTCACACTTTGTTTCTAATTGAGCTACTATGGAACTTGTTCTAGTTTATGAATTGTTTAAGGCAGTTGCTAAATTTCTCGATCATTTCAAATTCGGGTGGCTAAGGTCTTCCAACGCGTTCTCCTCGTTATTCTCTTAAATATCCTGTTTGTAACATTTTATAATCAAATTAACAAACACATGTGGTTTCAGAATAATTCGTAAAGGAAATTATCAGAGTTCAAACGACATACTAGAACTGCATTTTGTTGGCTCTCTTCCTAATTTAATAATATTTATAATTCAATAGTTCGCACTCAAAAACGAGCAAATATTAAAAAAATATAGACATACCGAGTGTTAATAATTAACAAACAATTTACGTTACTAGAATATGCCATTTTTTGAGTAGGTGTTAGTAATTACTTTATTATATATTTATAATAACAGTTTTGATAAATCAACTTCTCTTTGCGAGTTTTGCGAATTTTACAAGCTGTTAAATTAAATGACTCAATTTTGAGTAAACCTTGTATAAATGATAAATGGAAACAATTTTGGAAATAGATATAATTTTTAATTTGTTTGGCACCATTTATAGAAATATATAAAAGCCCAAATTTTGTACAACCTTTTTATTTGGATATTGTACTATGTATATTTATGTTTTAATGATCTTAATTATTGCGAGACCTATGTCTAAATTTTCTCAGATATTGCACAAGTATCCGCTTTATTTGAAATATTGAGTAACTTCCTTATTTGTGGAACTAATAGGAATATTATATCCTCTTGCCCTGTAATTTTATACCTGTTATATGGTTCAAGGCTTATTGCCGAGTCTAAATTAGCAGGAGAAAAGAACATACCCCATTATTTATAATGAAATGGTTTTGTGAACAACATTCATGGTATAGAATGTTTACAAAGCTGTTGATATACAATTAAAGCATACGAGACTGTTAACATTAACTGTTAGCGTTACTACTGTTGACGTTTAATTTGCTCTCTCTAGGTAAGTAAAATAATTATATCGTGTTTGTCGAGTTACTATCAAATAATATAAACATATCCAAAAAAAATATTTGTAATTCTATTTTTTTTTCATAGCTCAACTGTGAAGCTAAGCAAAAATTATGCAACATTGAAACGTTGATCCGTTTTTTATCGAATTATGTTTTCATGAGAAATCAGAAACTGTACAGTATAAATACTAAAACTCCTTCATAAGGTTATATCCGTCAATAGAGTACAGAACCTAAAATTATTTATGCCTGTATATGCAAAAAAAATACAGTGGTGGTTTACTGTTTTTTTAAAAAGGTATATATAGCATAACAGATAAAAACTATTGTTAACAAATTTCTATTTTTTAATTAATTATACGGGTTGTTTAAAATGACAAAAATCGAAATTTTGTCAGTTTTGCAACTTAGAAATTATAAAAGAAAAAATCAAAAATAACTTTGTTTTCTAAGTGTTCTCAATAGCTACTAAATGATAGATTTATCTACCCAATTGGATAATTAGTTATTGAGTTATCCGTATAAAATTGTAAGAAATGCGCATTTTTAAATGCTCATAGTTACTGTATAAAACACATTAGAACATTTAGAACTTCATGGCTTTAAAAGTTTTCTGGTAAATGTGATTTTCTTTCGAGAGAGTCTTATTGTGGATGAAGTTTACAATGCTCCCGTTTTACGACAAATTAATTTACCAACCATAGGAAAGTAAAATACTAATTATCTAATCTGAGTACATTTCTTCTTCAATTAAGACTCTTTTGCTTTTGTTTAACTGCATGTAAATTGCGACTGAAAGTCTGTATTTCTCCTAACTTTATTGAACTGAAACTAAAATGTTTGTTGCATAGAAATATAAGTATTTTTTGTAGACTTGTATGTACACGTTATTTTTAGTTAGGTGATTATAATAAAAAATTGACAAAACTAAATAACATACAACTATATATATCTGAACTGAGGATTTTCTCTTTTTGTACTTTTACTGTATTAGAATTTCATGTTATCAATTCATTGTGGCAACAATGAGCAGTTGGTATTGAAAATAAAGACACAGACTAATGAGTTGGCACAATTTATAGTTTGTTAATTATGACATTCGAATGATATGAAAACTTCGTGTTGACATAACCTCAAACATGGCAGAAAATGCAACCAAGTGACTCTGGCTAGTAATTAAGAATTAAGAAATTAATGAAAGAAAATAGAGTTTTATTATGTGAAAACAAACAGTATGAACTCGGTGTAAAAATCAACAGATTGACATTGAGACCAGAGAACCTCTAGGAATCCTAATATTGAACAACTAAATATAAAACTTCTTATAAGGGGGTTTTTGATAGACAAAATTCAAGATTGACATAAAAATAACCCACAAGACGAAAATTTCGTCCGTCATCTGGAATTTTGTAAATTCCGGACTCATGATCAGAGATCCCAAAAACCCCTATATACCAAAACTGGCGTATATTGATTGATTTTAAACATTTTCATCCCCGATCTTGTATCCGCCATTTAGAATTTTGCAAATCTAACCTCGGATTCGTGATCAGAGACCTTAAAAACCACCCTAAACCAATTTTGGTGTAATTGGCAATTATTTTCAAAAATTTATTTTTTTACGGTTTCTATGTGATTAGTGTCTAAAAAATAATCTGACTTAAAAAATGATATGTCAAAAGATTGGCGAAAAAGAGAGCTTTAAAATGAGGGATTACATTATACCTCTTTGTATTTAAACTTGTGGAGATGATATTCACTCCCGCTTAGGGATTGAAACTGCAGGGTTACCGATAAGTGTAAAATGTTTCCCCCGTAAGTATGAATGAACGTTTTTTTTTACTTTTTCTTTTAAATATATTTTAAAAGTTATTTTGAATGGCTAGTTTTGTAATGAAAGCCTTGCATATAAAATGACCCAAATAAATAAACGTCGAATTTGAAAAATTAAAAATCCCAGAATTATAGTTGCCAGCATTGAGCATGATATATGTAAGTATAATCATGCACGCTTAATAAATGGCGTTAAGGATAGGAATCATCTTGATAATAAGTACGAAGTTGATTTTTTTATGGTCACAGTTCTAAAAATTGTATAAACAGCTTTCTCTACCTTTATTGTGTTAGAAGGCTCCTCAAAATGTTGCAAATAAATAATAAACATCATATTAAGAGGAATATAAGATTTGTTATTGACAATAAATTCCAATATATAATAAGTTAGTACACTAAGAAGATTTTTGACTTAGGTAAAAATGTAACCAGTCTTAAAGGTACACATGTCAGTTTGAGTAGAATGTACCATTTTATTAAGCTCTGATATATACTGGTGGTTAAATAAAAAAATCAATCTGGATATAAAAAGTATTTGTTTAAATGCCAGTATACTCTGTGTCATGTTTTATTAATAGAGGTATTTAGAAAAAAAGAAGACAGCAGAACTGAAAATATTTATTAAGAAGTAACAATTTACTTAACAGAAATATATTTTAACTTTTAACAAAACTATATTTTACATTTTGTAACAAATGATTGATTGTTTGTTATCTATAAATTGATACGCCTCATCATATTAGTAAGGATATTTTCAAACAGTTCTGCAGATATTTTATTTATTTCTTCATTATTTGCTTCTTCCATTTCATTTACATTATGTTAGCAATTTAAAAAAAAACCCGGTTTTTTTAATTTCCCCAAAGAAAAAAATCTAAGGGCGTCCATTAGAGTTAATTAGGTGGCCAACAACTTCTGTAAATTCCGTATTGCTCTAAAAAAACTTATTGTGGCATGTGCAGTTTGCGTTGGAGCTCCATCTTGTTGGAAATAACCGTCTGTTAATTCATCATCATCTAAACTATTAATAAATGGTTCTAACATTTGCTCTCTGTATTTTACTGCATTTACGGAGTTATAAAAAAATATTGGCCCTATAATTTGCCTCTTTGACTTTTCTACCCATACCCCTACCTAGATAAGTTGAAAGTTAGTATAAATAAATATATAGGGATTTTCAGTATACCTTGTTTAAAAATTTCGAAAATTAATATATCCCGATAAAAGAAACCATGCTTCATCGGAATAAAACGTTACATGCAATTATTCATTTCTGATGGTTTCGTTAAACCATAAACAATAATTAAGTGTTGATGTATGGATATTTTGTAAGAATTTTAATTTCTATTTCAATGCTGTTCGTGCACTTCCATTAGAAAGACCTTCAAAAAAAGTTATATATGAAAAGCTATTTATTGAAGAAACAAGTACAATTCCTACTTGTTTGAGCTGGTAATTATCTTGTAGACTTATTCGGACTGTTTTTAGCTCTGTCCTGTATATCATCAGTGACATCTTGTGTTAATACCGATGCAGCCGTTTGGTCTTTTCATGTTTACCTGTTAGTACACTTCCAGTCGCATCAAATCGTTTCTACAGAAATTTCTACATGAGGATATTTGGTACTAAATCGTTCCAAACACGACCGTAGCGAATACGTCGATGGCTCATCGTCATTTAGTACAGCACTATGAAAATTTGTAATTACAATTAAATTATTTGTAATTATGGATTATGAATAACTTTCTAGCAAATTAAAATTTAGACCAGTTTAACGAGGTTAGAAATTCCATGATGGGGTTGTTGGATTTGGTTTGCTCTAATTTAGTTAATGTTACTGTCTCACATGATTGTAATCCGTTAGTTCCCGAAGATACTTATCACCCAGCATTATTTATTAACTTTTCGACTCCAGAATCGTATTTCAACTTTTGCTCTAATCCATGCCCTAATTTAGGCGTATTCGTTACAATACTAACTTAGGTATAATCTCTTTTTTTTTGTATGAAAAAACATTTCAACCTCTTTTGTAGGGAATGTGATATCATGTAGAACCTTTGTCTGCTATTTCGAGTAGGGCCTTCACATTATTTAGTTTATAATTTTGGTTTAACTTTGTAACATTGTTATTTGTTATCTCAGTAATCGAGTACTTGTTTGTTCCTTTTTGTTCCTTTTATTACTTTTTGCTACCTGTTTCATATGGATAGTGTAATATTGTCCTGTTCCTGTTAGTTAATTTGTACTATTGCTTAATTTATTTTATTTATTTATTTAATTAAAAAATAAAATTAGTAACAAGACTTTTTATGTATTATGTTATACAACTTTTTCAATTTTTTTTATATTGTTTTTTTTGGCTACGGTACCTCTTGAATGGTCTGAAGATCTGGAACAATAACAGTAATTTCGTTATATGTATATTTCAAAAGTTGTGCTAAACATATAAAAAATCAAAATGTGTGAAATGTGATTCGTAATTAAATATGATTATGTCCTTCCGGAATTTTATAGCAAACCATCATATGTTCTGTTACACATACTAGAACTGATAAATTACACTTTTATATAAAAATGACGTCAGTTGCAGTTTGTATGACAAACACAAACAGTAATTTCGATATATGTAACTTTTAAATTGTACTAAACCTATGAAAGTTGTAAAGGCTGAAAAATCAATGACAGCATTTTTTCACTGTTCTCCTGTTTATAAGTTTGAAAGTATATAATTACTCCAGAGAAATGTTGAAGGGACATAATTGGAATTGGAACTTTCGAGTAAACTTACATATTTCTCTTGTACATACTAGAAGTAGCACTAAAGCTATCGAACTATCAGCTCTAGTTTTTTTTACACAGATGAACCAGGAAAATTACATTGCATTTTGCATAAAAATTATATAATTATATATGGATTGCTTTCCACAGGGGGCAATAGTTACATTTCGTGAAAATATTTTGCCTAGCGCTCAGTATTTTAAAACATAAGTTTTGATTTATAGTCATTGAACAACATATCTTGTATGTAGTGAATAAGATAACTTATTCTATACTTTCAAGCAGTAAATTGATTAACAATTAATTGCCTTATTTTATCAATAAATATCGAGACTAATATTGGCCTCGAAACCAGTTATGTAATTTTAATTAAGTTAATAACGATAACCAGAGATGCTGTTGGCCGAATATAAAACCTGCATAATATTATTCCAGGGGATATGATATTATGTTAAATGTACAGCATTCACTGGTATT
The DNA here is from genome assembly GCA_034190945.1 of Octodonta nipae. Taxonomy (NCBI): domain Eukaryota; kingdom Metazoa; phylum Arthropoda; class Insecta; order Coleoptera; family Chrysomelidae; genus Octodonta; species Octodonta nipae. The sequence continues at coordinate 60,733,173 of CM067217.1, read as the reverse complement.
TGGTATGGAAACTAACAACCACTAAATTTCGACAATAAATATTTAAACAACTACTCATCAGATTTCAATATTGCCTATATAAAAACAAACTTATCATCAGTTTGTTCTTTCTTGATGTTAGCATAGCCTTTTTGCCGATGTTAGTCAAACCTAAAGTGAAAATATAAGTGATATAAAACAAACTTAATTTGTTTTCTTTCATTATAAATATGATTGAGTACCACAAAGTAACAGCTTCCACCAACATTTTTTTTTAAAGAATTCTGTTGATAATTTTGAACAGTTAACTGCATTGAAGACTAATTGCAAAATGAACGAATTAATTGAATACAAAGTACAAGATGAAATTTAAAACGAACTAGGTTAAGTTGAGAACATTGTACAAAGTATCTACACACTAAAATTAACAATTTTCCGTAAAAAGTAGTGGTTATTTTCAAAAACCAAGGTGATACAGATATACCTTATGTCTTTGATTAGTTTTGCAACAGGCCCGGCATGCTATTCTCAGTCCAGAGGCAACTCTCTTAGCAGGCACAGCTCTAGCTGATCTGAGGTACCTCTAGTTTGTCAAGTGTTTTAGAAATATTTTACAGGAATCTATAAATGGATATTTCCAAGGTTGTCGGCAATAACCAACAGCATTTAGATGAGAACATACCTCTATTCTGTGAGGCTTATAGACACATTCTTTATGAAAATATCGAATAGAAAGTATCGATACTGTACCCATGAGTAGTATCGAAAAAAAGTTTCGTATTCGTAAAAGTATCAAAACAAAAGTATCGATACTTCATAGTATGTTAGAGCCTAATGCCCACACAACCAGACATCATGAATCATGACTCAATGTCAGTGAGTAACGTCAGTTCAGCTTTAGTGGTAGTAGGCGGAATACTTAATGGCAGTAGTCTAGGCAGAAGCGTCGCTGCCGGTAGCAAAGTGATCCGGATTTGGTTTTTTGCTGATTATTCTTTAGGGTCTCCTAATAAGATATCCGAAGATTTCGGAGCGGTAATCTGATCGCAAACATAAAGAAATCAACGTTTTTGCGAAAACCGTTATTTAGGTTTTTTTGGTCATTTTGAACAACAAAGGTCGCTTGTAATTTTTCTCCAAAGTTGATAATTTTTGAGTTATAAGCGATTTAATTAGTCTGAAAAACCTAAAATTGACAATTTTCAAAGCTCTATAACTCTGATAAAATATTATCATTTTTTACCCAGGAAAAGCTAAATTACAGTTTAACATTCCACTACAAAGCCTTTGTTTTTAATCGATACTTACCAGTGATGTTGCCTCTCTGTCTCAATTGAAATGAAAAGAATAAAATAATTAACAATACATCTATTGAGTACCACATATTTTGTTTTCAAATATCAACGTGATTATAACTAATTTTCGATTTTGATGGATTGCACTCTCGTTCAAGTCTTTCCACGGTATTTATGCTCTGCAGGCTATCTCTATGAAGTAGATCTTCTGGCCGTAAACATGAGCAATAAATGCAAATTTTATGAGTAAATTTTTACGGTGTATTCAACACGATACCTACCTAAATGTACTCAGTGAGTAAAAATACCAAATGCAAAGTTTCCCTAGTCAACACTAGCATATCTACAAAACCGCCACTAAGTTTGTAGGCAAAATTGTTGAATTGGCCAGAAGAACTTGAGGAACCGGTATAAGAAGGTAAATGAAAGTTATTTGGGGTAAACTTAACATTTCTACTAATCTTTACTAGCACGATCGGTGCAGACCAAGGTTTAAGAGATAATTTAATAAGTAAATTTTGTAGCATTTTTCGTATATTTTCTTCCAATGCTTTGCGACCCATTGGGAATCTGCTAGGTGATATCGATATGGGTCAAGTTTTTCCGATTAGACGATGATGGTTCATATGTTATCCCATCACATGGCGTTCGCCATCCATCTGCGAACATGTTATAAATTCTCCAAATAGATTTGTTATAACGATCGATGACTTATACATACTAAGACTTCATAGCGGACTTGTTTCGAAATAAGCAATTTATCTGATCTGCTTACCGTGAAGTTATTACTAGACTCATTCGACAATCTAATATATATATATGTGATGTCCAACTTTATTAAAGGTCTACTAATCTGGGAGATATGAGCTTCCGGTCCGGGTTCTATTAATTCACCTGGGGTTTCAGGTTTTGTTCTTAACTTAACGAGGATGATATCTGATATTTTCTACTGAAAATCATTGTCATAGATTTGGCTAATATATTTACTGTAATCATGTTATTAGCTGTTGGCCTAGTTAATAAAACTTATAACTCAGTAATCTCAGATCTTCGATCGAACATTCATACAAACGTCTAATAGGATCCAGCCCTAGAATAAAGCTTTCTTCTTTGTCTTCTACCAGTACCATTCGAACTCGAATACTCTGGATTTTGGATGTATGTACGTTCCGTGACCTAAGAATTTGGGACTTAGTGATAGATAATGGTAATATCATTACAGTTGATTATATCCCTATTGAGCCAACTGCTACTATCTTCCCAAATCTGCTTATGGATACTGTTCCGGGATGCTGGTGAATGGTTAGTCAGTTGTTGTGGTTGATTATACTTAAAAGTTAGCTGTCCTTAGAGGGTGATCGTTGTGAATCCCTCCACAATCATTTTATGTCCGGTTAACGCGGACCGTAAAAATTCAATACTGATAGACTTGATATCTTTGGGTTCCTGACTTAAAAGCGATTGCTCTCACTTCATGTTTAGAATTATTCGAGACAGTGTGTGAATTGCGTGTTTATTTAGGTTTCATTGCGTCAATAAACCTATATAGCAAACTTTTCCTGGAATTATCCATGTTATCAGAGGATTAAAAGATTAAAATATATATTTATATACTTTAAAAAAACTAAATCCTAAATGAATCAGCAAAATAAATCTAATATAATATTAACGATATTGTTAAAAGTGATAAATATAACTAAATTGTGGAAAGTGTGTTCCTTCTACAAAATCTATAAAACTACTAACAAAATGAACCATATGGTTAAGCATTTTAAGACCAAGTTAAAGTCATATATAGAATTCTATTTCGTTTTTTTTTCTATTAATTTTACCTAAGTTAAAGATATGACCTCTATAACAGAATTGCCAGTGTTGTTAAGTTGCCCGTAGTATTTATCTTTTCTGGGAATATGTATATTATTTTGGAGATCAGATAACTTTCGCCTTACCTCTTATTGAATTTAAACCGAATGATAAAACTATTTTGTAATCGCAGCACGAAACAGCATAAAATATGGCAACCGTTTGATTACACAAATTCTTACGTGGATGCAATTGTTGCTCTAAAATCCACAATATCTGCACGTTTGACCTGGAAAGCTAAGCTTTATTTTGTGATCACAAACAATTCACAAATCGTAGTTGGAAAGAACGAGAGAATTCCCTGGACATCTGAGCTCAGCTAAATGAAATATCGACGATTTCGCTGTAACAAATCAACTTTCTTTTACCAAACACAAGTTAGTTAATCCAGGCCAGATATAATTTATACTGCAGGATATTTCATTGTGAGTCTTAGATCGAGAAATTCATTACTCAAAGGTTCCAATATATTATTTTTAATTATTTTTGTATATTCGTTCGTTTTCTATCTGAAACTTATTGTGTTCAAAGTTAAGTTGTAGGGTTATAGGTAATAAGTATGTGAATGAATCTTTCAAAATGGAACATAAAAATAATATATAAAATTTGTAAATATAGAGCGAGATAATAAGTAATTTTTCCATAATAAAAAGTAAGTCGCACAGTTGGTGAGAATGCGAACGCAAACTCATGACAATATTGAGATAATCTTCCGGAGAAATTATGCGATTTAATCTTAAAGCTCTCCCATCTTTTAGAGGCCTTATCTTTCCATCAGCCATCTAAAGCCGTCTGCCAGAATTGAAGATTATGTTAAATTAAGGTCGATTATTTGACAAGAATCGAAGGGATAAACCTAACTTCATTGTTTAAAAATAATTTAGTAATTAAAATCTGTAAATTTAAAAATTATTTTGAATTTTACAAAAAATGATATAGGAAAGTACAGTATTCTACTGTATATATTTAGTTATGATGGTGGATGTACGTACAGTGTTGAGGTTACTGCCTTTGGTTTACCAATTAATTAACCAACACAACCCTTTCAAAATGTGAAGACCTATAACTAGGGCTGTAACAAATCGTATGTGTTTGTTACTAAGTAACGAATACTCGATAAGACTCGAAGTACCGAATCGTTACTTTTACATTAGTATCGTTACTTCAATCCCATGTTTACTTCAGCAATGTCGACTGCCGCATACTACCGATACATAAAGTTCTAAAGAAGCGAGTTATAAGACCGACATCTAGGATTTTCAAGAGAAACAGTACACAGAGGTTCCGAATCTGGAGCCGTTCCGTGTAATTGCTGTTCTCCCTTAACTCCTGTTACTTCACCTGTCAGAGATATTGAAAACTCTCTTCGAGGTGTCATTCCTTTGTACGCAAGACAAAATATATTATATATAAATATAATATATATTGTTTCTGGTCGGAAACCTTCATCAGTTGCGCTTCCCACAATTGAATGTCATCTCGAACACTTCTTTATGCATTTGATGCATTTCGTTAAATTTGAAGACGCGAGATGTAAGACCGACATTTAGGATTTCCAAGAGAATCAGTACACAGAAGTTCCGGATCTGGAGCCGTTCCGTGTAATTGCTGTTCTCCCTTAACTCCTAGGACAGAATGTCACGATAAAATTTTCAGGTTACTTCACCTGTCAGAGATATTGAATACTCTCTTCGAGGTGTCATTCCTTTGTACGCAAGACAATATATATTATTTATAAATATAATATATATTGTTTCTGGTCGGGAACCTTCATCAGTTGCGCTTCCACAATTGAATGTCCTCTCGAACACTTCTTTATGCATTTGATGCATTTCGTTAAATTTGAATACGCGAGATGTAAGACCGACATCTAGGATTTTCAAGAGAATCAGTACACAGAGATTCCGAATCTGGAGCCGTTTCGTGTAATTGCTGTTCTCCCTTAACTCCTAGGACAGAATGTCACGATAAAATTTTCAGGTTACTTCACCTGTCAGAGATATTGAATACTCTCTTCGAGGCGTACAAAGGAATGACACTTCGAAGAGAGTATTCAATATCTCTGACAGGTGAAGTAACCTGAAAATTCTATCGTGACATTCTGTCCTAGGAGTTAAGGGAGAACAGCAATTACATGGAACGGCTCCAGATTCGGAACCTCTGTGTACTGATTCTCTTGAAAATCCTAGATGTCGGTCTTACATCTCGCTTCTTCAAATTTAACGAAATGCATCAAATGCATAAAGAATTGTTCGAGAGAACATTCAATTGTGGGAAGCGCAACTGAAGAAGGTTCCCGACCAGAAACAATATATATTATATTTATATATAATATATATTGTCATGCGTACAAAGGAATGACACCTCGAAGAGAGTATAAAGTTCTGACTCACTCATCGTTAGTTTCATTACTTCGTTAGATACGTTATAATTTCGCATGTTTCGTACATAGGAATATTTCGTATGTTTCGCATGTACGAATACTTCGAACATACCGTATTTCGGTAATGGTGTCTGTCCTGCCGAACTACCGAATTGTTATGACAGTAAATAAGTCATTCATATCTGATTGTTTTCTGAATGTTATTTGTGGCATCTTCTAGTGTATTTTAGATTTTCTTGGGAATAATACCACATCAGAGTTCAAACTTGTGTATATTTTAAAACCAAACGTTTCAAAATCCTGTCGGATTTCGTTTTCAATGGATATAAATTTATAAAGTAAAATTGAAATATATGACAATTATTTTGACAAATATGTTTACGTTACTTTGGATAAATTTCTTTGATTTTAAATATACAGGGTGCACAAGAAATTCCAAAGGTCATTATAAATCAAAAAAATTTTTTCAAGTTGGAAGAACTTGAAAAATTGTCTTCAGAATTTATTTGTGGCGTTCCTAGGGACGACTTTCTTTTAAGATAGTGCATTTGCCAAAAAATGCGATCAAAGAATTCTGATAATTCAGTGATCCCATTAAAGTCATAAGGGAAAACCTAGGAAAAACCTCATGAACTATCCCGATATAGGGTTGTTCAAAAGGATATGACCATTCTTAATTTCATCTTTAATTATCGGCAACCAGACATGACTGAAATCTACGGAAGTAGAAGCGATGCAGTCGTTTTCATTTAATAGAATTAAGGCAGATTCTTTTAATTTTCGTTTTGTGCAGTGTTCTTCTTTGTGTAATATTGTTGTGTTTTGAAATTGTATTTTATGGCCTTGGTCCCAAGCATGTTCACAAATTTTTGATTTTTCGAACTGACGTTTCTTTATGTAATTTTGATGTTCATTTATTCGAACATTAAGAGGTCTAGAGGTTTCTCCAATATAAAACTTATTACATTCACAAGGAATCTTATAAATGCAATTTTTTGAGTTTTGCGTAGCGTTTTTTGGTTTTGTTTTTTTTTCATATCTGATTATACCTTTATTTTGTTATTTATTAGATTATATATATTTTTTTATATTTTGAACACTAGTGACTATTCTTTCTTTACTTTAAAGATTTCATAAACCACTGAGATCTATAAAAGTGTATTATAATATAAGACATAATTTCAAAAACAGCTCTATATATTAAAAGATATACTCAGGATATGCTACTATAGAATTTGATGTAAATAATAACAAAATCGAGTTCTTTAACTTCCCCAATAACCGGTTGTAATATTATGCAAAGACAATATATGAAAGAAAAGTTTCTTTATATAAAAGACAATGCACTGAAATTTTGGTAGGCACGAACTTTGTTATATCCATGATGAAGTAGGAATTATAAAAAAATACTTAAGCATTTTGGTAAAGTCATTGCCAGTGCCACCAGAACGAATTTGGTCAAAATCGGGTAAATATTGTGGTAAAAATGTACCTCATGTAAACCACAACAGATGAAAAAAAAAAATCTAAATATGAATGGCATATTTTGGGCATAAAATAAAATGCGGTAATTTTCATCGTGCTGAGTAGTTTAGGAGAACTGTCAAATTAATATAGGAATATAATTATGTATCTATTTCTTACATAGTTTTATAATTTTAATTTTACATTGTAATGTAATTGTTCTGGTTAGTAAATAAAAAAAATTAAACAATTAAAAAATGTACTTAGACATTTAATGCAGAAAATATAAAAAAAAATTCTTTTTACTTACTAAGAAGACTGATATAAAATAATGAAAGTATTTGTTTAGTTTCATTGTTTGAGTGTATATTTATTTTTCTCTTTATTTCTTTTATATTTATAATTGAAAAAAAATGTACTTAATAAAATCCGTTCATATTCCATACAATTATTTTTTCTCTTTAATTGCAACATATTAAATAATAGGTATGCACTCATTATTACGTGCCTTTACTCAAATTAAGACAAACGGAAGTGACGAATACTTTGTAACGGGTAATCAGACTAAGAGTAACGCATATATACGAGTATTCAAGATGTCGTTACTTTTACTGCACTACCTGTAACATCAGGATCTAACAGTTTTAGTTCTTGTTGTTATGTGAAATATGCTTTACTCCCTATCTTGACTTTAAAAATACTAAAAGGAGACACATCAACAGTTAAATACATATTCGTAAATTTAATAAGACAAAAAGCTCAGTTTTTCACGCAGTATGATATTGATGAAACTGTCCAAGCATTTGACCTAGGGAATAATGGCCTAATCTGAAGAAACATGACTTCTAAAATTGTGGTGTCTCTTTACGAATTGTTGGGTAAATAACTCCACATTTAAGAACAAAAATGGTTCTCTGTTCCAAAAAACACAATTCGATATAGTTGTCAATAGTATTAAAATCTGAATTAATAAAATTAAAAAATGCGACGTTGGTCCAGGTTTTTGTTGGGATAGTATTTAAAAAATTATTTAATATAATAATAAAAGATGTCATCAACCAACGACATAAATATATTAACTGAAAAATTGTTTACACCATCATATAGACACTAACGAATCTTTACAAAAAAAAAAAACGAAAAGAACCGTAGAATTAGGCAAGAAACTACAACGAAGGTGAAGGAGAGAAGTTTGTTAAAGAGTGACGAAAACAAAAATCGATTAGAATTACGAAAATAAATAGGAAGATATCAAACATTCTTCAAAGAATTATCAGGAAATATTAAAGTAAATAATGAAAGCATTGGAGTTAAGACATGAAAAATCACAAACAGTAAGGCAGAAATAATTATGCTTACAAACAGAGAATAATTACTACGCCTAGTAGAAGTGTTTTACAATGCACTTTATGTAAGCGAAGTCAATCAAGAACGTCAAAAATTTGCCAACACACAAAAAAATACTAAGTTTAAATTCAGAGGACATACCTGATATATCTCTTGACAAAATATGCAATGTGTTGAATTAAGTGAAGTAGTCATATAGGCTGTAAAAATACGAGGTCATATTCTGATAAAATTCAAGCTATTTTCAATTTTTGTCTTCGTAATCAAAATAATTGTACTAAATACCAGAGCTCTACGTTCTTCATTTACAAAAAAAGAGGCACAACAAGCCTCTAAATGTAGAGGCGTGTTAGTCTCTTAAACCATGTCTATAAGTTTTATACAGGAGTATTTTTCGTTCAGAGTAAAACAACATACTACATACTTACTTTCAAAACATTAATAGAACATTCAGTTGAGTAAAACAGCCCCTGATCTAAATCTTTATTAATGCCCATAAATACCATACAATATAGTATACAGTGCAGAACAGCCAAATCGAATAAATTCTTGAACAAGTCGATTTGTATTTTTAAATGCGCATTTTTTAATGCCAGACATACATTTTTCGAGTGTTAAAGGAAATTAAAATGCATCCCTATAAAATGATGCCTCATGGAAGACGACTTCAATAGTAGACTATATTTCTGTGAACAAATGATGGTAAGGTTAGATAACAATGTAATCCAATTAGAAAATGTTTTGTTTTCTGATGAGAGCACATTTACACTTCACGGTGAGCGAATTTTTGAAATAATTTTTTTTTAATTTTAATTTTTGAAATAAAGCTCAAAACACTAAAAAACGCGCATTTAAAAATACAAATCGACGTGTCCAAGCGTTTTTCCCAACACGCTCTCCTTTATTCGTTATCGAATATATTTCATTTGGCTGTTCCACACTATATATATTTGTTTTTAAGTTTTCGCGGGCACTAAATGTTTTAGGTGGTTTCCGGGAATTCATCCCCGTAGTTGATAACTGATCCCTGCGGGGACCGATGGTAAAATGACGACGTTTCGACAGAGTCACATCTGCCCTCTTCAGGTCGGTTCGCATAATTCTCATAGCCTTCTGCTTTCGCTTCTAGTTACTCGAGTACTCAAGTATTCGAGTAACTAAGAAACGTTTTAAACATTCACTCCAGTTTCCGTAGAAATTGATTTCCCGCCATAAATAATGCAAGGAAAACAAAATAATGTATTGATGCGATCACATCCAGACACCATTTCTTTTTATTATAAATTTCACTTTTAAAACTTCCTGTAAATATTTTATTTTACATTTTGCACTCTTGTTTTCAGTTAAAATATGGCCTAGGTGGACCAGCCAATTTTATATCTAATTTGTTTTGAAACGATTTATTATTGATTTTAATATAGTCAATATTAAAGTTGATACTCATTTTCACAGTTATGTAAACACACACACACTCTGTATATTAAATATTCTTTCATAGACTACGAGGACAAAAACAAAGCAACCACGAATTAAATCACATAAAAAAAAAATTTAATTATTGAAACGTTCGGATCCGTCCGTTCAATATTGGTGTCTCCGTGCGGCGTACGAGAATCTGCCCATTACTCCATATAGTTTACATTAACTATCATTTATCTCACGCGGTAAGCGTCGCATAGAAGCTATATACGTTTCACAGTGTGCTAGCTGAAGTACACGGTGAAATATTCTTTCAAGCGAATATAATTCTTAATACAAGTTTGGATTAGAGCTTAAATTGTTTTTTGATAAATTCGTTGGTATTGAAATGATGTTTATTAAACATTTTATGTTGATTTTTAACCTTATTAAAACCTTATTAACTTTGGTGGTTTAGCGCACGAGTGCACTTAAGTGATAGCCGCCCTGGACCTGAGGTTTGCTGACGATATTTTCCGCATAAGTGATAACTTTGCCAGGCTAGCAATATAATACAGGATCTGAAAAAGCAACAAGGAATATTTACCTGACAATAATATTTAACAAACTTAAGGTAATGACAAATTTGGTTCCTAGTAAATTAAAAAATGTGGCCTGCAAAGATATTCAAGAGAATACCTAGAACATGAAAGGGAAATTGATTGACAGGGGTTTTTTTTATTAATGTGTGGGCATGTATTTTCTACAGTTATCTAAGGATGCGTTTATGTTGGGACTGCGATAAGTGATGAGAGCGCCTACATTAGCAAAGTGAAGAGAATCTCAAACCTGTTCACCACGGATCTCTTTATATGGAAGCAGCGCGACGAATCGTTCTTCGGTCTCGACCAACTATAAGAGCGGCGATAATCGATAAACGTATTTTCTTTGCTTCAATCGAGTATGGACGCTGACAATTTAGTCAGTGAAATTTTTGTCAGATCTCTATTGTGGGAGCAAAAAGACAAAAAATACAGATTTGTTTAATGCAAAATGCGGGATGAAGTGGTCAGGTGCGAATTCAGACAGGCGGTTCCGGGGGGTTTTCATGCGTCTGTACCAAATTTACTTAAATATAATTATGAACCCAGATTTCTTGGGCGATCGCCCATGGAAGTGGCTTTGAAATTAAATACAACACCTATGCAAACTGTTTACTTTCTTGTATATGTTCAATGGCGGGAGTTGGATTTTGAAATTATATAAAAATATTTGAAAGTGATTTCTATTATGTTTAGGAAATTCTGTTTAGACCGTTGTTCTTTTTCATCATGGAAGATTCTATCAGGGATGGTTTTTTATATATGAATATTGATAATTTTTAATTCACTGCGGAAATGCATTATTTCTTTTTATAAATGAATTTATTCCTTAGATTCGCTCATTTTAAACAACATTTTAACTGCAAAAATGCAATACTTCTAATCCCTTCGATTTTTCAATTTTGTGGGTTTATGAAATATGAAAGTATGCCGTAGACATAAATAGGAAAAGCAATTATATTTCAAAGATCTTAAACTGTTTTCACGCAGATCATAGCTATATATACAAGATTATACTCATCAAATTAAACGGCCTGTGTAAAGCTTTTTTATATATTTAAATGTTTATTTTAATATTGAATAAACGCCTTGCCAATTGAAAAAAAAGTTATTTGCTATTTTTAAAGACATGGAATTCAACAGCAAACTGCTTACCCCTTTACGTAAACGTAAATAATAGTTTATATGCCTTAACTGACATCATTCTAACAGCAAACTCCTAGTAGTAAATTATTTGTGCATTAATAATTAATAAAGAAAAGCTGGAAAAATCATTGTGAAGTGACTGATCTAAAAAAAAATCGTAAACTTAGTGTTATAACAGCTGGAACCTTATTCTTCCTCCTAATCCCCCTTAATTCTCCTCAGATGCCTTGACAGTGGCGGATCCAGTCATTAGAAAAAATAATTCAAATAAAAACAGTAAATAGTGCAAGTAACCATTACCCTAATAAACCAATGGAAAAATATACCAATATATACAGATAGGAATTATGTTAATAAAAACCTAATAAACCGTTAAAAAAAATCATATATTAAAACAATTTACCATAATAATAATGTTCGTGTCAGGTCGGTACTTCAAAACTAGGCTAGATTCCCCAAAGATGATTGACCGCTATTGTAAGTGAACCGCACTATTTATAATTATTTAAAACCAATTTCCCAGCATTATAACAAAAATTCAAAATAGATAAATTGAAGTGCAATTTTTGTTCTCTCAAAATATCTTTTGTATTTCCCGATTAGACTGGGCTAGTATATGCTATGCCAAATATCTCTCTTAGTTATCTAAGTGCCAATTCTTCAAAAACTTTATACCCAATAGTTCGAGAGCCCATATAAACTTAACATCATACACTATCATTTTGATCATGATTAATATTCTTATGTGAGTTACCAGAAAGATATATATTTTAGAAAAAACTCCACTTTTTACTAGTTTTCTGGGTAAAAGCTGACCAGGTTGTAGCTCATTAAAAAGGATTTTTAATGCGCTACAACTTTTCTAATGACAGCATTACGATTCCTTCGTTACTTTTCATTATATAAGAAAAAACAAATGAAATTCGAATTTTTGGGAGTTTTTATTCTTTAAATAGTTTACTTCGACGAATTTGCTGTTAAAATCTTACCAATTATTCTCTATAAACTGGTACTGACGTGATGGTATAAGTAAATTGCTGCTAATTTTTTTGTCAAAATTGATTACAATTTCCTCTATAGACTGGTGTATATAGGAAATTTTCTTATTATACTTTTTGGTCTTCTATCCATCTATCACGTGGTGCTGTTAATTTTAGTTTGTTCTATGTCACCCTGCATGTGTAGGTCGATGTCAGTACTCTTATATATCATATTAATGGATCATAAACTTGACTAATGCAATTTTTTACCGATTTCATTCCATAATGCTGCCATCTAGGAAAGTCCAGCTGAAAAGATTTTACCAAAAATTCTATCGACTCCATAGTAACTCCTTCATAATGGAATCGATATTCGGTTATGGTGTGAGTTTCCGTTTAACTGGAAACTTCATTGCGTCTGACAAAATGAGCTTTTAAAATCGATAAAATCTTAGTTCAGTGCCGAAACACCACGAGCGCTATATTCACCCAAACCCACGAGGCAGCTTGAATGATATCAACATTGCGTCTTCATTCGTATCTTTGGTCCTGATCCGTGGAGACCAAATGTTCGCTTTCAGTATCAAAAACATCGAAGTGTTCGAATTAATCAAGACTTGTATAAACCGAATTTATAAACTACTATGAATTTTTTAACGAATTTTTTTAAAATAGCATCTAAACCGACTTTAATATAACCGATGATTAAATAAAATATGTAAATTAAACTATTCTTTAAAATTTTGTTTACATATCAACTACGAGCGCCAAATTCGAAGAAGCAACAATAATTAGGATGTACTGAAGAAGTTTTTAAGGAAAGCATAGAGTATTTTTGATATTGTATTTTCAAACAACTATACAAGTATATTAAAGCTATTTTAGATAATATTGGTGTTAGATTGTTGTTCCAATATTTATCAGATAGTAATTGTTAGTGTTGAATGTGCTCAATTAGATATATTTATCTCAATGTTTATAGAAATTTAATTGTACATGTTGAATTAAATGTTGGGGCCATATATTGTTAACCCTGCCATCCATGTAAACAAATAATAATTAGTGAAATTAATGTGATCAGTGTTCAAAAAATATCAATTATTCCATAATATCGTATTTTATTCAATATTTATATATATAAACAAAAATAAATAATATATATTCATATAAATAAATTGAAATAATAAACCGGACACAGTAAATATCTAAAACAGTCGAAAGTGTCGGAAATGGCTAATGCTGTCCCTCAAATAAAGCCAGTGATTTCAACTGTTAGCACCATAAACGCTCTACCAGAAGGAGAAATGGATGCTTTACTTTTGGGAAGAACTAGGGTGAGTAAATTGTTTTTAAGGAATTTTATTCTATGTTTAGCGAATTTTGTTTAGTATTTCACATATTTATTGAGCACTTAGTACTTTGCGACCGGCTTTTGTTTAATTAATCTAATATCAAAAAGATATGTATTAACTTATACCAACAGGCATTACGGGTTACTGAGGGGTCAATTAGGGATCAATCTTGACTATTATAGTTAGTGTTTAAGCTGATTAATTTTATATCAGTGGTTAAGAAATGCTGTAGGTCAAGTAGTGTTGGATTTTTTTGCATTAATTAGGTATATCTTTACACCTAATCTGCTTTTCCTCTAAATTATATTTGTGTTTTAGGTTTAGAAATATTATATTTGTTTTGGGTGAAATTAATTTATGTAAGTTGTTGAGGTTATGTGAATGTCAAGTTATTTTTTCTTCGTCTCAAGATCTTGAAATTTTTGCAATCGATCAGTAGAGTTCCGTCCTCGTTTCGGATGTTAACACAAAAAATGTATCTTGTTTCAAATTCTCACAAGTTCTTAAATTATGGTCCGATCAGACATAATTAACTTATTTAGCATTTCTGGAGAGAGTAACAATATTATTGACAGATCATGCAGGAAAAAAATGTGTAAATGTTTTAGGTTACGGGGAATATGATTCAGTGGGGTACTTTTGAAATTCCGAAAACTATGCCTAAGTCTGTGAATGGAGACAAAAACAATGGAAGTAACGTTCTGGTGCATATTTTGGAACATCAACAACCTTATGTTACTTTCAATCTCAGTTACTCATGAATTTTAAGAATGTTATTATTTTGAAAACATAGAGGACCCCGTTTAGGTTCATCAAAATTCACCATCTTCAAACACAGATGGTCAGACGAATCAATGCAAAGGCATATTTAGTAGGCATAATGAACACATTTGGGCACATGGAAATGCTAAAAGAGGACACAGATACAAAGTAAAATTTCACTGTGTTTTATTTATTAAAATGATTATTTGAGTGTAAACTAATCGACAGTATCACATTTAATTTTATTGTTTAGAATTTCAGTAGTATATTTTTTGCTAGATTAAACAAAGCAGATACGCCCACCAACACCTAACCAATCACAACGCAGCCCCTTCATCACTTGGCCACTTGGCACCCCCTTCTAAACCACCGATAACTATAAACAAAAGAGGCAGAGCAGATTCAAATTCAGTTCAGTTACCTAGGGACTCTTGGGAAGTAGGCAGATTGAAGCCCCGAGTTCGATCTAGACTCTGAAACTCTTTCTTAGTTGCGTCTCTTTATAATGACTTCAAAGCAGGAGTCGAAACGTCGAGCATTTATTAAATTCAGACGCGGTTCTCACACAGAACCTAGCCTAGTTTATATATATATATATATATATATATATATATATATATATATATATATTTAAAGTGCCTTCCACTGACTTCCATACAATAGTACAACCTTGACTGAGAGTCGTCTCTGACATGGTTCAGCATAGTCGGTGTTATCTGTCGACACTCCGCGATAATTCGTTGGCGTAGTTCGTCCAAATTATCAGCCTGAGTCTTAAAAATTTTAGATTTAACATGTCCCGACAAAAAATAACCAAAGGGTTCAGATCACGTTATCGAGCAGGCCATGTTATAAGACCTCTTCTTCCAATCCAGCGACCAGAGTATTCCAAATCGCGGTATTGCCTAACTGGTGCGGCGCAGTGAGGAGGAGCTCCATCTTGTTGGAAATGCAATTACTCTTCATGTAGTAGAGATTATTTTCTAATAATTCTATTATAAATGCATTGATTTCATTTTCCAATATATTGTGATAAATTTCACCATTTAAATTACCAGGAATAAACAGGGCTCCAATTAAATGATTTCCCAAAATCCCTGCCCAAACGATTAGTTTTACTCTAAATAAATGAGGATTTGTATCGCTCCAAACTATACAATTATGTCAGTTAACCTCCCCATAAAGTGAAATAGTGCATTCATCCGAAAAGCAAACATTGTACAAGAAATTCGGGTTTTCGATCATACACTGGGATATAATTTCGCAAAACTCTTGCACTCGATCCCAATCATCCTCATTCAATTCAAGAAATAATTTAATTTTGTACGGATGTAATTTGTACATATGCAAAATTTTAAAAACGTTAGTTTTGCTAATACCGGAAGCTGCAGATATTTGCTGGTCACACTGCGTGTTTAGTATAAGTTGTACATGGCCCAATGTAGTCACAGCTACCCCTTCTTCATTTACAATTCCAATGGGACCTCTTTGTTTATTCATTACTGAGCCCGACTCAACAAATTTTAAAATGAACTCCAATACATATTTATGACGAACTTTCGGGATGGTTTTGGTAAAAAACCCTTGCAGCAGATTGAGCACAATTTTGATTTTGGTAATAAAGACTTTCCAGCTCAACACGTTCTTGCAATGTGTATACCATAATTTTCTATTAAATTTTCAACAAATCAATAAAGTGATAACTTGACAGATAAATGTACAATGCTTCAAATGATCGAATAAAGGTCAGAACAGATAAACAAACTTGCTGTAAATATCAGCAAAACATATGTAAAATAAATGAATGTTTACTTTTAATGTTTTTCTTGTATTGTGTGCTATTACTGGGTACGGCAGTGAAACAGGATGGTTTAAGGGCGTACTATACTAGAACTCGTTTTTAATACTTTTCCATGCAGTAAATACTTTTAATTTAATAATCCCGTTTTACAACTAGGTCCGTTAGGTGTTCTGTTGCAAAAACTGGAATTGCAATATAAAATTATATTATGACGATACAGTGCATAAAAAGGTCTTTCAAATGATATACGACAACACCTATTTTCCCTATCTCAAATCTCAAGGTCATTGAATTGGCCTGTTTATGTTAAATGCGCGCAAGCTCTAATTCCCTCAAAAAATTTCACCTTCGAGACAAAAATCGACATGTTTTTTCAAATTCCCATAGTTTTGAAAATTACCAAGACATTCAAGGTGACTGGTTTGAGATGGAATATCCTGTATATATATATGTTATATCACACTTCTCAAATTAAACTTTTTAAAAAAGATTTTTATTAACTTTAACAAAATTATAACTTTTTAAAATACAAAATTGAAATAATGACAATAATAACTAACAACAGACTGAGTAATAATGAATAAAACATTAGAGCAGTTTTACAATTTATAACATATAATATGCCGAATAAGCAAAGTCGACGCTGCGATTCCCACGGATGTTGGCGGCGCCGTAATATGACACCACACGTGTCGCTGAGTCAGCTGGGAGTGTTGAACTATCGTTGCGATATAAGTTCGTACTAAGTTCATGGTATAAACTTATATAACAACTCCCATCCATATAAAAAAGTTGATGGTACAGCATCAACTTTTACGTCAAGTTCTGGAGTTCTGTATCGTCGGTTGGATTCAGGAGGCTGTGTAGGTTTCCTTTGGGCTTAGGGTTTGGTGGTGCTGTCGGTGGCGTGTGCTGGACAGCGGAGCTTGGTGTAGTGGTATCCTTGAACCTCTTCTGGATTGACTTCATTATGAGCAGGATAATCACAATTACTACTAAGGTGGTCGTTGTGATTGTGAGCCAGGACGTATGCTTTTCTAAGGGTGGTTGTTCCATCAGCTTTTCCAGTTCCTTAGAATATTGGGAGAGCTTATGGTTGGCAACATCTAGGTCTTGCACATCTAATTCTTGTAGCTGTAGGGGTGTCAGGTTTGGCATCTCATTGGCGGCTGGCATGCCGTTGCAGCAGTTGAAAGGAATGTCCACTGGGTGGTTTCTGTATGTGATGGGAATGATGGTGGATGGATGTTTAGAAGTTCTTGTAGCATGGACCCTTGTGTTGTCCATAAAGGCATTGCAGTCGGGTTGGATTTGCAACACTGAATTTGTCGATATGGTTTGTGTCACGACATCTTGCCCTTTGCATTTGATGGTGATGGCCAGTGGTCTTGAAATCGAGATCAACCAAAAGTTTACGTCAATCTCTTGGATATTATAGTCTGCTGCATATAATATCAAACTTTTGCAGGTGTCTGGAGGTGTGGCTGGCTGTCTGAGAAGCTGACCTTCGCAGATGGCATCTTTGTCTATTGGATGTGATATAGCTTTGGAACAAATCTTATGATGTTTAGTTAAGGGCTTGCAGTCACCCAGGTCTTCGAACGATGTGTATAATAACGAATCGTCATCTCTCGCGATAAATTTTGTCTTTATTGAAACTATATGATGAAACCCTGTTCGATCATCCAAAATTGGGATCGGATAAAGGTGGTAAAGGGTGTAAATCTCAGGATCAACTAAAGGAATTTTGAGTACAAGAATGATTTTGGTGTTGATTTGAACAGCTTCCAATTCTACCAAATCAATGTACTGAGCAACATTTGAACTGTAAATAGGAAGTGGTAAATTATTTTCATGTAGTGATTGAGAAATCTTTTGAAGGGAATCGACCAAATCTACTGGGGTTATGATCGAACTATGTAAAATTTTTAAGCGGGCGAAAGAGACTGCAGTTAAAACATCATCGAGAGTGTTTTCGATGAATATGTAACTCTCCATTAGGCTTTCACACAGATCCAAGATATTGATTTGAAATTCATGAAAATCAAGATCATTTGAAATGTATAAAATTGACTGCCTTATTTTTTCAATGTTATTCGAGAATAATTTCTCCTCGGATTGAAATTTTTGTAAAGTTTTGTTGAGGCTAGTAATGACTGAGGTTGTTACAGATATTTGTTTTTTTACTAAGTCCTGAATTTGGTGTTGGTCTTTAGTAATTTTAGTTATACAGTCATTTATGTATTCACCATCTGTTGCGTCTAAGTTTCCTGAAATAGCTTTCCAAACTGATCCCAGTCCGTTAATAAGTCCACGTTTTCTTCTGTTAGTAGGGTAAGTTTGAGTGTCAGCGAAGATGTCTGTATATTTAGAGTTAACGGATTTAGAAATTTGTTTCAAGAGGCTAACATGTGTTTGTATTTTTTGGTTTAAATGATTTTGTATTAGTTGTGTTTTCGTTGATTGTCTCTAAAATTCGGTTTAGTATGGCGTCGTTATTTGAAATAGCACCTCTGAAAGGGCTGAGGTCTTTGAAGACAAGAAGTGACCATTTGTCGTTTGAAATTTTAAGTGTGCCTTCTTCATGGAAGAAAACTCCTATTGTATTGTTAACGGGTGTAAGAGAGTATTGTTGGAGGTTCACGACTGAAAACAGTCCACAGAATCTGAAAAGAAGGGATTTATTCAAAATATGGTTTTAGTCTGTCAAAGTTAATTTTACTGATTTGGTTAGTCTGTCAGTTTATAACTGTGGCAGAGTTTTTTCTAATCGCGGTAATTTCAAAAGGTCCATTGAATTTGTTTTCAGATTTGCTTTTAATCTGAGATTCTTTCACGTAAACTTTGTAGCCTACTTTGTATTCTGGTTGGTTAGTCGAAACATGTTTGTCAAATCTAACTTTAGATTTTTGTTTTTGTTGGTCGGTTTTTGCGCGGGCAAGTCTATAATAGTAGTTCATTCTGTTGTTAAGGTCCCTAACATATTTGGAAATGAGTTTTTCCTGATCGTATATTGTTTCGGGGGGTCTACTAGAAGTGTGCCCAAAGATGAGTTCGTAGGGCGTGAAACCAGTAGTCTTGTTTTTAGTGTTGTTGTAGCAGATAACTGCGTAAGGAAGGACGTTGAATGGATGTTCGTTCGGATGTTCGGCTGTATTTGCCCTTATCATTTCCGCTAAAGTCGCGTGAAACCTTTCGATAGAACCGTTTGCTTCGGTATGGTGGACGCTTGAAAAGGATAACTTTATGTCATATAGTTCGCACAGGTCCCTTATTAGAGTATTGTCAAATTCACGTCCATAGTCGCAATGGATGCGAAGAGGGGTACCGTAATGTTGGAAAAATACTAAGAGGGTGTTTACGACGGTTTTAGCTGTTTTGTCACCAATAGGGTAAGCTTGAGTAAATTTGGTGAGTTCATCCCTAATAGTCAGTGCGTAGTTTCTCGTTGGATATTCGAAAATATCAATGTTGATACGTTCGAAGGGTGTTTTTGGTGTTTCGGTTATGACAAAAGGAGCACTTAAGTTTTTCCTACAAAACTTTACCTTTGGCAAGTTTCGCAAGACTTGATAAATTGCTCTACGCTTTTGATTAGTCCAGTCCAGTTATACTTTTCCCTAATACGTCGAATAGTCTCATTAATTCCACGGTGTAGGTTATTTTTGCCGCAGTGGTACTGTTGCAGTATAATGGGAATTTCGTCTTGAGAAGGGGTTGTTACAATGTTTTGACAAATCTTTAGTTTTATGTCTTTGTCTGCGAGTATGAAAGATAGTGTTTCGAGAATAGGTAGTTCGACGTTGTTTTCAATGCAGAAGGTTTCTGATTCGTCGAACTGATCTTGGTTATTATAGAGGATGTTAAAAAGATGCGAGACAACAGTTTCGGGATCGAATGGTAAAGGAACAATTAAATATTTTCTATGGCGGACAGATTTGCTGGCTAGAATGTTTAATGTGTCGGTAGTGAAAATTGGGTCTTCTTCGAAAATGTCTTCGATGATTTTGTCATGCAAGTCATTGAGTTTATTTTGCCAGAAGAAAGTGACTATTCGTTTGTGAGATTTGTCTAGGAGTTGGCCGTTAGAAATTTCTATTTTTGAGTAATCGATTATCGTCGGTTTTATATAATTGAACAAATCGATTAAATTCTCTTGTCATTCGTTCGTCATGATCATCGGGTTCTTGATCATTATCGGAATCTGGTTGTTCTGGGTCGGTTTCGTTATTTGCAAAGATGTTGATTTTAGAAATAAAGTCGGTGCATTGTTTGAAGTGATTAATTTTGATACGGGAAAGAGCGTCTGCGTTCAAGTTTACCTTGCCGGGCTTGTATTCGATTTTATAGTTATACTCCTCTAGTTTGAGGCGCCATCTGGCTAGACGACTGCCAGGGTCTTTGATCGAAAAGAGCCAAGTAAGCGGACGGTGATCACAAAGGAGTGTAAACTTTCTCCCAAAAAAGATACGGTCTGTAGTGCTTGACCGCCCAAACAATGGCTAGCAGTTCCCGTTCGATAGTAGAATATCGAGTTTCTGCAGCGCAGAGTGTACGGGAAGCATATGCTTTAGGAAGATCTTTTCCTACGGGGCCTTGTAAGAGAACCGCTCCAATTGCAAAAGCACTAGCATCAGTAGTGAGCAGGAATGGTTCTTCGAAATTTGGGTAGATTTGGGTCAGATACAAGGGCTTGCTTCAGTTCGTTGAAGGAAGACTTGCAATCTGCGTTGAAGCTGAATTTGACGTCTTTCTGCAGGAGTTTCGTGAGAGGCTTTGAGATTTTAGCAAAGCTGGGGATAAAACGTCGGTAATATCCGGCGAGACCTAGGAAAGATTTAACGTCTTTCGGAGTTTGGGGCTGAGGAAAATTCTGGATGCATTCAACCTTTGAAGGGTTTGGTTTTACTCCTTCTTGGGTAATGAGATGACCAAGGTAAGCCACTTCCTTACGGAGAAACTCACACTTGTCAGGTTGAATTTTTAAGTTTGACTGTCTAAGACGCTTAAAGACTTCTGTCAAACGGGACATATGCTCATGGATGGTTGGTGAATAGACTATGATGTCATCCATGTAAACAAGGCAACGTTCATTTTGGATACCCAAAAGAATGTTGTCCATGACCCTCTGAAAAGTAGAAGGTGCATTTTTCAAGCCAAATGGCATACGAACGAATTCGTATTGGCCATTGTCAACAGAGAAACCGGTCTTGGGAATGTCTTCCTCAAGGATTTCCAACTGGTGAAACCCGGAAGCGAGATCCAGTGTCGAAAAGTATTGACACTTACCAAGTTGATCGAGGAGATCAGAAATGTTGGGCAGAGGATATTTATCGTCTACAGTTAGTTCGTTTAGCTTCCTATAGTCGATAACAACTCGCCACTTTTGCTTACCAGAAGCATCGAGTTTCTTAGGGACGACCCATACGGGGGAGGACCAAGGAGAAGAAGAGTGCCTGATGAAATTTGGGTTTTCACTTCCTCCTTATGCACTTGAGGATATCTGTACGATTTCGTGAAAACGGGCTTGGCATTATTGGTGTCAATAGAGTGTTTGACGGCGTTAGTAAACGTCAAAACATCGCCTTCGAGATAGAAAATATCTTCGAATTCTAAGCAGAGATTCGTGATAAGTTCTCGCTCTTCGTCGTTAAGATGTTCTGTCCGAATTTGTTCTCTGATTGTAAAGTTTCTGTCTAAGTTTGTAGATTCAGAGTAATCGTGTGTATTCAGATTTAAGAGAGGGTGTGTATTGTCAAGGGGTTCTAAATGAAGATTGGAAAAGTTAACAGGTTTTGGCATTGCGTTCGCGTTTATTATCGAAGTCAGAAATTCTCCCTTTGAATTAACACGTACAACCGCGTTGGGAAGTCGTACTTTGTCAATTACTTGTGTCGGTAAAATTGCGTCAGTATTTCTAAGTTCACATTTAAGTTGGAAAATTTGTTCGGTTCGTGCCTGGATTGTTAATTGATTGTTATAAATATGAGGTTGTGCGTTAGTACTGGGGGTGTCTGTTGGTTGTGTATTAGATTGGTCGTGATCTGGCACTTTATGTAGGGGGATAGTTTTAAAGTTAGTTAGTGATTAATTGTTTGGATTTTAAGTCGACGATACATTCATAATGCTCGAGAAAATCAAGACCCAATATTCCATCAAACTCAATATCTAGATCGTAGATAAAGACCTTGTGTGGATTGCCTAGAGCGAAAGGAATGAGGGTGGATTGTGAGATCGGGATTTTCTCATGAGTAATGCCTTGAATTGTTACTCTTTCGGGAGATCGTTGTGAGAAGTTTTGACAGTATTTTCTTTGAAAATGGAGATACCAGCTCCGGTATCAATTAGGAGTTTAAATTTTCCAGAAGCGTCGTTGATATAATAGAGGTTCTTGGAATTTACTGTCAGAAGGGGACTTAAAGAAATGTTTGTTCTGGGAAGTTCAGATCGGGATTGAAGTCTTCCAAATTCAAGTTCTGTATTTGAGTTTGGACTTCTGAGAGGGTAGTTGTCGAATCGGGGGGCTGATCTAGGCTCGGAAGCGCTAGAAAATCCTGGTATTCGGGAGGACTGAAAGGTTCGACAGGGGTATCATCTACTATTTGGTCGAACTCAGGGCTTTCATAGTTTTGGTCGTTATAATCGAAATTCTGCTGGTTATTATCAGTATAATAATCATAGTCATTTGCAGAATATTCGGGATAGTTGACATTATGATGGTTGTTAAAATGGTGGGTTCTTTCGGAACGATAATTTGGGTTTGTCAGTATTACAGACGGTCGAAAGTTGTTAGGCTTGAAAGGAGGTCTTTGAAAATTATTTGGTCGGAATTGTTGACCTTGATGATTGTTATTATTATTGATTGAATTTGGCCTCGAAGATTGATTCGGCCCAACGAAATTTGGTCTGTTATTTTGATTGAAAGGCTGAGGGTTATTTTGATGATATCTCAGGCGACAATCCGCAGCAATGTGGCCTAATCGCCCACAATTTAAGCATTTAGGGGGTGGAGTTGGTTTTCTAGCCTGAAAAGATGGCTTAGGTGGAACAGATTTATGTATATTTTTGTTCCTCAAAATAGGATAGTTGAAGTTCTCTTCTTATCCGTGAATGTGCCTCAAGAAGATCCTTCGGATTACTGGCAAGGATAATTGGCCTAATCGAGGTTCTAAACCGGTAAGTAATGTGTTTTAAAGCCATGGTGTCAACGAGAGTTGTTTGAGCGTCTTTCTGCTCGGTGCTCAGACTAGGAGCTTTTTGGATACATGAGTGCATTTTCGCACTCAATACTTGAAGCCTATTATAGAATGTTAGGGGAGACTCATTGGATAATTGTTTTAACCGTTGAAGGCGTGTATTAATGAGGAAAGATCACGAGAATCCCCAAAATGAAGAGTTAGAAGTTGTTTTATTTCTAGATAAGACGCAGGATTCCTCGAGTTGATTAACTGCGCCGCTTTTCCCCTAATTTATTTTAATGTGGATTACTAGCAAGTATTTTTGTTCAGCAGTTGACATGTTATATGCACAATTGCAAGCATGAATAAATGTGGCCAAAGAAATTTGGTCGCCTTCAAACTCTGGAATTATTGAAAATATTTCCGTCAACCTATATTTTTCAGTTTCTTCGGCAACAGTGTTGTTTTGTGCTTATGCCATTTTGATTTAATAGAATTCAAAACGAAAAAGGTTCAAATCAAAATAATAAAATGGGATAGAAAAAATGGTAACAATAAAATAAGTGGTGTTAAAATCAATAATCAATAAATGTGTAAATGGGGAAATACCAAAGTTATT
Source organism: Octodonta nipae (assembly GCA_034190945.1). Taxonomy (NCBI): domain Eukaryota; kingdom Metazoa; phylum Arthropoda; class Insecta; order Coleoptera; family Chrysomelidae; genus Octodonta; species Octodonta nipae. Next base: position 60,709,004 of record CM067217.1, on the reverse strand, counting down.
TGGATGATAGAATGGGTTAATAAAAATGTAAATAAAATCAATAAATCAAATAGTTCACTCAATCGAATGAATAAAATCAAAATAATCAATTAAATCATAAAATATTAATGCAATCAAATAGTAAATCAGTGATTCAATTCACTGTATAAAAAAAAAATATCAAATAATCAAAATATCAAATCAATCAAATATTAAAATCAATTATTAATAAACTTAAACGTTAGACGATTCACTACTACTCACATCAACAGGAACATTGGAAGATCCGTGTTCTACTTGTAATCGCAGTTGGGACTTCTTCCAGGTTCTTTGCTCCGTTGAGGGATAGGAATCCGCCGCTACCAGTTAGAAGTAAGCTCGTGTTCTAGTAACGTTGACGTATCCTACTGACTGCGCCAATTTGTTATATCACACTTCTCAAATTAAACTTTTTAAAAAAGATTTTTATTAACTTTAAAACAAAATTATAACTTTTTAAAATACAAAATACAAAATACAAAATTGAAATAATGACAATAGTAACTAACAACAGACTGAGTAATAATGAATACAACATTAGAGCAGTTTTACAATTTATAACATATAATATGCCGAATAAGCAAAGTCGACGCTGCGATTCCCACGGATGTTGGCGGCGCCGTAATATGACACCACACGTGTCGCTGAGTCAGCTGGTAGTGTTGAACTATCGTTGCGATATAAGTTCGTACTAAGTTCATGGTATAAACTTATATAACATATATATATATATATATATATATATATATATATATATATATGTTTTAGGTGGTTTCCGGGAATTCATCCGCGTAGTAGATAACTGATCCCTGCCGGGATCGATGGTAAAATGACGACGTTTCGGCAGAGTCACATCTGCCCTCTTCACGTCGGTTCGCATAATTCTCGTAGCCTTCTGCTTTCGCATCTAGTTACTCGAATACAGAAACCACCTAAAACATATATATATATATATTATATATATATTATATATAATATATTGTATATTTGTTTTTAAGTTTTCGCGGGCACTAAATGTTTAGTTGGTTACCGAATACTCGAGTATTCGAGTAACTAGAAGGGAAAGCAGAAGGCTACGAGAAATATGCGAACCGACCTGAAGAGGGCAGATGTGACTCTACTGAAACGTCGTCATATTACCATTGATTCGGCAGGGATCAGTTATCAACTACGCGGATGAATTCCCGGAAACCACCTAAAACATATATATATATATATATATATATATATATATATATATTCCTATTTGTTACTTTTTAGTTTAGAATAATTCTATTCCGACACGCCCTACACAAATTTACAAGCTAAATTTTAGGTTAGTATGTGTATTATGTCTCAAATAAATTGCCACAGTTCTGTTATTTTTAGTGGAAGTTATTACTTTTTTGTTATGGTTAATCCGGGGGTTTTCCTGTAAATTAAATTATCTTGCGTATAAAACTTACCTTATATTTGGAGTTTTATACGAATTCATTATAAACACTATGAATATCAGTAAAAATAATGAAGTTGTTAAATTCTGGTTTAACCGGAAGATTTGAGCATTTCTGATACTCCTTAATCAGCCACAAGACGACGCATACAATATCGCGTATTTTACAGAAGACTACCTTGGCTCGATGAGGTTCCTGCAAGGCTACCAATTCCGTTTTGAGAGGACCTGGAGCAAGACTGTGGCACTGCTGAAAATCTGCTTTCAATGAGGTCTTATTGAAAAAAGGCTTTCTGCATACCAACAATATACTTTCTTTCACTTTCTTTTAAATGGATTTAAACCTCTAAACGGTACCCAACCTACTGTTTTACTGAACTTATACTTGGAGAGCTAGTGACCCATTTTTTATGAAGTGTTTGATTCTCGTAAATAATTTACATAGAGATATAGATAGGATAGAACGGTGGGTGTGGGTAATCGGTAGTTTGCCTCACGTACGTGGCGTGAGGACAATAGGTACTGCGCATGCTAGAAAGATGTACAGGGTATTCGCTCTGTGCGCGACTTCAGCGCCATGGTATGGTTGAACTACAGGGGGCTATTGTAATATATTTTACTAAGTATTGAATGGCTGTCAGTAATAATAATATCGAATGATAAATAAAAAAATGCTTTTTTAATTAAAGGGAATATTTATAATAAATATTTGTTAATGTAAAGTGTTCTTGTGCATTACAAAATAAAATGTAAGTATAGTTAATACTGAAAAAGTAGCATAGAAGTTAGCACACATAAAGATAGGTTAACTAAAATCAAATAAAAAGAAAATAGAGAAAAATTTTTATAAGTAAATTTAGATTGAACGAAATTACCAAAATATTTTATTGTTTCAAAATTCCACAAATTAAAAGTGCTGATTGTTTTTGAGTACAAAAAAATAGATTATGTTTGCTAACTAAAATTAACATATTACAATTCAATAATAAATCTGAGAAAAATTGTTAAACGATTAAATTTATCATTTTTATTTTTAGATTTGGATTTAAAATGGAAACCATAATAAAAACGGGATTTCAATCAATAACCCACGAAATTCAGTTCCAGCCACAGACATTGGTAAAAGGAAAAAAGCTGGTTCTTGCTGAACATGTCCGAGAGGTAGAAGAGTTTCGCAAAAATAACGAAAGCTATTTGATTAAATCGCGAGTAATCAGGCAAGCATCTGTCCATGCTACAGCTTACACCACGAGTTTAAAATTAAATGTAGAACGATGTGTTGTTGATGTGCAATGTAATTGCGTTTATAATCAGAGTAAAAAATGTAAACACATCGCTGCGCTGATTTACTTCATAAATAATGAAAATAGTGCTTCAAAAACAAGTATTGAACAGCAATGGGGGAAACCCAGTGCTCGGCAATTCGCCAAAGACAGTACTCGAAGGGAGCATACTTTGAAAACATGATACCTCACAAATATAATCAACTACATGATTCAAAAGACGTAGAAATCTCCGAATTGGTGTCTGACTGTCCGTTAAAACAAATTTTAATTGCTCAATCTAGTAAAAATAATTTCCACACTGTTCGAAATGTCCTCAACTCTTTAATAACGCAAGTTGAACTTAATATCGAGAAGGAAGATTGTTCAGAATGCGTAAATAATTTTTAATTTTTTACAAAGAACATCCTACGTATTCACGTATTTATGAACTAGATAACAATATTAAAGAATTTTATATGAATAATATTGTGTTATCTGAAAAAACATATTGTCGCATTAGCCTGTGAAACGTTGGATCAATCATTATGTGAAAACTGGTTCAAAGCTAGGCACCTGAGAATTTCTGCTAGTACAAATGTTCATAACATTAAAACACTGAATAGAAAATCAATCGAAAGCTTAGTATCTGATTTTTTAAATAAAAAAAAAATTGATACAGCTTCTACTCGATATGGTTTAAAAAATGAACCTATTGCACGAAGTAAATACGAGACACTTTATAATTGTAAAGTCAAACGTGTTGGTGTTATCGTCAAAGCAAATCAACCTTGGCTATGCGGAAGTATTGATAAATATTTCCTAGTATTTTCTAAACTTACTATTTTTTAAGTTTCACTCCTTTCAAGATTTTTATTATTACGGATAGTAAGGTTATGATTCTACTTACTTTTGTCTCCTAACAGCAGCTATCCATTTTTTCCTTTGATTTATTTTCCAACTTGCTGTAGGAAATTATAAAAATGACAAGCACTTTTTCTACCTGTATTCTTACAACTTACAACACACAACAACTTTTGTGACTCATTTTATGTTATTTTATTTAAATAAATTTTAAATAACAATTCACTTGTATATTTAGCTAACTCGAAACATAAAAACAGCCCGCCGCAGTATCGGATATAGTCACGGGTAGCGCTGACGGTAAATCAGTTTCTCCCCACCATGGCTTCGCACTGAGCGAATACCACGATGAGCTAAAGTCGTTATGTATATGGAAAACTATTGCGAGTATTAATCTGAAAATTGGGAAAAGGGTTTTTTTCGAGGAGCTGGTTTCAGTTAAGATATTTTCAATTATCTACGATTTCCGGTTCTACCAAAAGTGGACTTCATCTTTGTTTTTTTTTATAGCATTTATAAAATCTGCAATGACTTTTAACACGTCTTTATTGGAAACATCGTATATCTGAAGGGCTCCAGTTCAAAATATTTAAATAAAACTTGATACCTTAATCTTTGTTTGGAAACTGTTCAAAAAAATTATACTGCGTACTCAGAAATTGGCGCCCAATTCGGTTATCTTGAAAATCGTGTAACTCATTTTTCACATCGTTACCACTTTTTCTCAACACTAAAAAATATGGGAACCACATACCTAAATTAACGGTATTTTATAAACTTGGAAAAATCTATTTCTTGAAACTTCTGTTTCAGTATTATCGTTAGCTTTGCTTTGTTTGATTTAGATTCTTGTTTGTTTCATCTAACTTCTTGTTTGTTTCATCAACTTTCTGTTTTTTTACATATAACAGAATTTAATATTTTATGGCCAAATTAATTTCGACATATTAGAGTTGAAGGAAAAGCTATTACATAAACTCCAAATCGGGAGTCGTTCTATATGTAACGCCTTTTCCTTGTGATTCGTAGCATAGAGATCACACGAACGAATTCGTAGGTAAACTACAACCTTTTAAAGAAATTATAATACCGTCTTTTCGAGATTCTTGAATCCATTAAACGCAAAAATATGTATTGTTTCTAGTCGAGAACCTTCATCAGTAGCGCTACCCTCTACTGATTGAAACCTCGAATAATAAATATTAATTTATTTATTTAGTTCATATAAATAAATAAATTTTGAAAATAGGAAATTGAGGAAAAGCTTTCTCACAAAGACTCCAAATCGGGAGTCGAAGTATGTGTGACATAGAGTTCGCGAAACTCTTAGATGTTGAAATTCATTTCGCTATAAAATCTACTTTATTGTAAATGATACCACAACTAAATTTGATTTATTCTAATGAGTACTTCAAATTAACCTATAGCAACAGTTTATCAATACAGTTACATCAATTACAATTGTTTATGAACTAAAAAAATATTTTTATAATTTATAAATTACACAAATTATAAGTTTTAAAAATATCAATAAGTGGTATTATTTTATTCTGAAATTATAAATACAACTATCTTAATTGAATATTACCCTAAAACATACTGGCTTTGTTTTCCTAATTTCTTAGTCTCTGTAGGCTTAGTATACATTTTATGTATGACATAATCCAGCCATTAATTTGAGTTGTTTTGTAGAGATAATCTCAAATCTTTGTGCATTATTCGATTCAACCTGGATATATGAATATTTAACCATTTATTTTAAATCAAATTTATTTGGCAAGCTATTTAAATGAAAGAATAAATCCATTTTGAAATTAATTATCCAACCCCGTGAATTCAGATTGCATAAGTAATTAATTAAACGTTTTGGGAGCATATCTGTACAACGTAAAGTAGCTTTCTTGGAAATAATATAAAAATATATTCAATATTCAATTTCTTATTTATATAACATTATAATTTCTCTTTACATTTATCCAATTTCTTATATCTCAAATGATAATCTCTTTCCATGTTGCAAAAAGTATTCAATATTCATAAAACACATTTATATTATTTAGTACATTCTGCCTGGAAACCATGTATTGTCTGTATATCTCCCCACTGTTTGATAACATTGCTCTTCACAAAGGGACTAGTACGCGAAGGCCATAAATACACTCTTTGTGTCATTGCACTACATAGGTCATAAGTCTGCACAAATTCGGCTGCTTTGTAACATAACAAAACCATTACAAGTCATGACTGTTCTGATGTTAACATCGCATGATTGAAACTCGACACCGTAACTGTCGACACAACAAAATTTGTTTTGTTACTGCCTCAGCAGCTTGGACTCATTTATTTTTATTCGACTTCATTTTAAATTAGTCAAGTTTAAACTATAAGAAATATTAAGTAACGGACTTATTAGTTAGTTTTTTAATATGGTGTAGTATATACTGTGATATATAAAATGGCTGAAATACATGTACTTGGATGTTAAAAGTATGTTTATATCGTGTTGGTCATATAGACACCACACACATGTTGTGTTCTACTTTCTGCTTAATCAATGTAAATGTTGGGATTCTTTGCGATGCAAAGAGTCGCTGTTATGCTATATGGTCAGTTATTTTTATTGATGGAGGTCCTCTTTCATCAGAAAAGTTATTCAGTGTATGATTATTATATATACATAGTTTGTATGAGCAAATTCGTTTCAGATATTGGTTATGTTTACTTCTTGGAACTTGTACCTACATATATAGCTGATAAATCCCATTGCGTTGTAAGTGTCGTTGTAAATGTGAATATATTGCTGGTAGTTTTTATTAACTTTGTTAGTTAGTTAGTTAGCATACAATTTAATAGCATTATATAAACCCTGTTTACCTATAGAAATCCTAAAATTTCCATTAAACGCATGAGCCTTACGATACATCGGTAGGTCGGGCAACCCTGACAGTAGATGTAAATCATTAATCCTTTGGAAATATAGGATTAGTGTAAACAACATTTGTACAAGTACTTGTCATATTTCCTATTATTATCATTATATGTTTAAGAATTTCTACACAAATTTAAATTAAAAATTGACAAGATAACTAACCTTTATTTATGAAGTTCATATCTGTGAAATAATAGACTCTGTATAGCAATGCAATAATATAAAAAACTCTTCTTAAACCGTATATATGTTAAAAGTGTTCTACATTCAAATGCATAGTTAATTTCCAATATTTGTATACGCTATTTCAGACGCTGTTAATTACAATTTTCGTTTTCTTAACCTACAAATTACCTGATACTCTATTAGTTGGCCGCCAGACACAGTGCCGAGGGATGCTTAACTGCTAGAAAATATCTACTATTTAATAAAGTTGGGATAAAATGTTGCCCCAAAACTTAAATCTACAACTATCACATGATTTTTTGACAAAATCTCATCCTTTCCAAAGTTGCATGTCATCAGACTAGAAAATAGCATTGCTAGTAAGTAAGTAAGTAAGTTTATTTTTCAACTTTAATTTATTTATAAAAAATCCAAAACTTGCTAAGATGACGCACATAGATACATTTACTATTCATATTGTGTAGAACCCTTTTCTACAAAAATAGGTTTAGCTCTGATTTGGAACTTAACCTTACCTGTTAGACCCTCCCAGTAATAGTTGTCATTGGATAAAATAAGCATCTATGGATGTGTAAATTTATTTATTAAGGCAATGCTTTTGGAATTATTTTAATTCTTGCTAATAAGAATTTTGTTTATTACCTATTATTTTTCTTTTAGCCAACTAAATATATATCCGACAATTTGTTTATTAAAACTAAATTAACTAACAAACTTCACAGTACAAACGTGTGAAGTGGGCTTTTTATATGTTATTAATTGTGATGACTGTTAAAAATAAAAAAATATTGGACCGCCAACACCAACGAGTTGTTATAAACATAGCCTTGGATCCTTATATTCGGTTTCTGCACAAGACTCAAAAATCCATTTTGGCCCACAGTCCAAGACACAACAGCTTAACCTAAAGTAATTTCCCATTAAAAAAGAATTATCTTTGCTAACGTTATATCATCATCATCATAGTTTTTCCTAAATAGCAATTTTAAATATCTTTAGTTATAAATCATAATCACTGCTTTCATTTATGTACTTATTTTATAGTGTAATTGATTCATTTATTGTAGCAATTATATATATCATAAATATCAAATATTAACATGGATCAATATATACTAAATTTTAATATTCATGAGACTTCCACACATATTGTGTGATTTGTTTCACTAATTAATGAAAATACTACAGTAGAAAATAACACAAAAAGTAGTATTGATCATATATTTATTAAAAGTAATTGTAAAGCGATAAACAAACCTATAGGTATACCTGAAGTAATTCATACCTGTATCACTGATCATTACTCGACTACCCTCTTCGAGGTGTCATTCTTTTGTATGCAAGACAATACATATAATATATATTGCTTCTGGTTAGGGAATCTTCATCAGTTGCACTTCCAACAATTGAATGTCCTCTCAAACACATCTTTATATATTTGATACATCCCGCGTCTTCAAATTACTCGACTGCTGTCCAAATTCATTTTCAGAGAGCATCTGATAATAAAAACACCTGCTCAGATAATACAAAGAAAACGAAAATTTACTTAAATAAAATAAATAAAACAACTCTTTAATCCGTTATACAATATGTTGCTTAATGCATAACATTAATATCCTATAGGTGCAATATGAAAATAAAATTATGTATTGTAATTTCATATTTAGGGATGCAGTTAATTCAATACATTTCAAATATCTTAAAATATTCAGTACTGACCTCGAGAATCCAATGTGTTAAGCCTAATAGTCTTGTTGTATAATCATGTAAACATGACATACCTATAAAACATTCTAATTAAACATTATAATATTTATTAGATATTTATCCACGGCACAACAAGAACCCCAAGCTGCTATACCACAAAATAATATCACGACTGAATAGCCTAATCTTGTACTTCATTCAAACCAACACTGTTCTGTTTACGTTTTATTTTGCTATTAAACCATTATTGAAACACACGAAACGCTTTGGTACAATTAATTTTTGCAAAAACCTGTGCCGCCATAATGACAATTTTTAAGTGACATCTGGAATAGTGGAATTACCGCAGAGTACGACACAGTACTCACCACTAAATGTTCCAACTGCAGCACTGGCTCATTCAAATGGGCACAAGAAATAGCTTTGCCTGTTCATGTTTTATGTAAATTTACACAGTTAACATAAAACTGTACCATAAAGCATGAAGTATGTTCCAATTAACGCCCAAAAATTGCGGCCCTCTGCGGCACAACATCAATTTGACCTCTGATAATTGGAAAACTATCTAAATCAAAAATAACAAATGTGTGCCAATCTTACAATATCTTACCTTGAATTCATGTATATGAACGTAACTAGCTATGGTAGGAAATTGACCAGTATGAAATTATTCTTTTAAATGTTGTTATAAAATTTATTTACGCCGCATATTAAAAATTAACTTTCTAGATTAATCATTTCGACGAAATATAGCCGGCTGAAGCAATAAATAATTTGGTCAAGTGCGAGTTGGACTCGCATACTTAGGGTTCCGCACCACCTTCAAGATTCGAATATTCCAGTTTCAGACAAGCAGGGAATGAGTGCATTTTCTTATACTTACCCTTATATATTTTAAAGGAAGCGTTTTAAATTTATAAAAAATACACACTTTGATTTTCCAAACATAGACTTTTTATTTTATCTGCTTTAGGATTCACTTGATTTTTATCACAATCCATATCTATTTAATTTTCTAATTTGGCACCCAAAAAGTAACATCAGAGTTTTATTTTACTAATAAACTTTCAGAAATGCCTTTCATAATCTACTGTCTGAGTTTTGAGGCTCTGTAGATTGGAAGAAAAACGGCAAAATAGGTCAAAGTTTAAAATTATAAATCATTAAATCTGTTATTCAAATTATTTAAAAATATAAATAAAATATATTTTTCAAATTTTAAATAATGTAGTTTCTAAAGTGGGAATTAAGTCGATGTTTAATATTTTTAATATCTTTTATACAAATGATTTAAAAATATGTTATATTTGTAATTCACATAATGATCCTCTTATCTGATATCTGATGCGTTTGAAAATTGAATCTTTATTTTCCTTTTAATTGTATAATTTGTCCCTAAAATTACTACGGGGATTTTCTAGTAATTTATTTTCCGTTTAATTCTATTATTTGGAGGCCAAATAATAGAATTAGGGATTTTTTTTCATATTTTTCCTATAAACAAAAAAAATGAGGTCTTAGAGTTTGGGGAATAACGGGGAGAATGGGTAATTTTTTTAAAATATTTTTTTATATATTTTAAAATATTCATTTTAAAAAAATTAAAAATATATATTTGTACCTATTCGTCATGATGAGCCCTGGGATTTGATATATTACATGACCCGTTAGAAACAATTATAATTTTTTATTTTCCATTTAATTCTATAATTTGCCCCCCAAAATGAATATTAGGTGTTTCTTCCCATTTTTCCAGTAAAGTTGAGGTGAGGGGACATACCTCCATTTTTTTTAAAATTTTCCAGCTTATGGTTTCGGAGATAAGGGGGGGATATTTTTTTATATTTTTGTTAATATCTTTTAATTAATTTATTTTAAACATAAGAAAAAAATATATTTGTTTTCGTCATAATGAGCCCTTTCATTTGATAGATAACATGATGGGTTACAAACAATTTTAATTTTCATTTTCCATTTAATTCTATAATTTGCCCCACCAAAAAAATATATTAGGGGTTTTTCCTTATTTTTCCAGTAAAGTTCAGGTGAGGGGCTATACCTCTATTGTTTTTTCAAAATTTTCCAGCTTATGGTTTCGGAGATAGGGGGGAGGGATGGGTAAAATTTTTAATGTTTTTGTTAATATCTTTTAATTAATTTATTTTAAAAATATGAAAAAAATATATTTGTTTTCGTCATAATGAGCCCTTTCATTTGATATATAACATAATGGGTTAGAAACAATTTTAATTTTTCATTTTCCATTTAATTCTATAATTTGCCCCCTCAAAATAAATATTAGGGGTTTCTCCTTATTTTTATTGTTTCTTTTACGATATGTACTCCTGATCGGGTCACCAAACTATACTTATACTTGATACCAAATTTCAACCTCTTCCGTCCAGTAGTTTAGGAGAAAATGACTGTGATGTGACAGAGGCAGAAATCCTGAGTGATATTATAAGGGTATCCGTATATTGTATATACAGAACCCTAAAAAAGAGAAGAGAATTCCACATTTTGGGTAGTGTTAGATGAGTTAATATGGCTTGTGAATTGTAGTGATCAGTCAGTTTTAAATTTAATTTGAACCCACGAAAATGATTGCAATATAATGCATATTTCTTGCAAACCATATCATATATTCACCATAAAATATTGATATCTGTATTGTATGAAATCAACAATAGTTGATCTAATTCTCAAAATAGTTTCTGTGAAATGGCAGAAAAATTGGTCTATTGGGAGAAAAACTTATTCAATACTGAACATTTCAATCCCGTCATTCTGTTTGGTATTCATGAGTGTTGTCGATTCAGAACTGATTGGAGCCTTACAGATTGATGATATTCGATTTAGTTTTGAAATTGACTGTGTGTTTAGATTGTTCTAGTTCATTGAGACAATCATGGATTGTTAATAATAGTTCTCAGTTCATTACTCTATGCAAAATTATATCAATTTGTTCAATATAATGTGTTTCAAAAATTAATTTATATTTCTGTAATCAATAAAATGTTGACAAGTGAAAATTTTTAAGAAAATATTTAAGAATAAACATTCATCAAATTGTTGGATGTGGAAGCACTCACAAATTTGTCACAAGTTTTGTCATGTTTAATTCAAATGGGATTAATGATTGCTTAAAATGCTATTTATAAATACTATTATTTTATAAAGTCTACTTGGTAATTTTTTTGCCAGACCATTAATCTACTTTTGAAAAGATTTTAGAGCGTATCTCCAGAATAAACCATCGGTGTATGAGGCCCGTTTAGAGCACTTAAGAACGCAATATCCCCTCACACGGGTTTAAAACAGCAGACTATAGTATAAAACCAGGGATACGGCAAGCAGGCAATCTGTGGAAAATTGTTTAAAAATGCTTTAGCAAGATAATAGGGACTTTCTAATTATTAGAATATTGTTCAATAGCTTCAGATTTCCTGTTAATGTTCTAGTTGTAGATATTTCCGAAAAGCTGCAAACAAAGCAGCACGCAAAATCGGTCTAAAATGTGTTAGATCTTTAGAATATCTATTCAAAAGCAAGAATTATATTATATAATTTGAGAAAGGGAGATAAAAGATGATATTTACAGAAAGAAAATACTGACCTGATTCTGATTGGAATCAGAATTATCTTCAAACGCAACGACACCTTGAGGAGCATAATAACAATAACGAGGCCCGACGCACCAGCAATACCAAATAACTGTATATACAGCATACCGTCTGAATGTGCCAATATTTACATTGGAGAGACAAAGCGACCGCTGGACACCAGGATTAAGGAACACCGCACAGCTACTCAAAGGGCAGAGGTAACGAAGTCTGGGCTAGCTAATCACGCATGGATCGAACACCATAATATCAACTGGGACCAGTCTAGAGCAATTCACCAGGAAGAACACTGGTACAAAAGAAAATTCATAGAGACAGCATATATAATCTCGAACGAAAATATAATTAGCGAGCCCAGCGTCCTAATTAAAAATATTTGGAGAGCTCTCCTTCAGCCTCTGCCACTACGCATCACCGGCAACCAACCTCCAGGAAACGACAACGCTGATTGGACCAGATAAGACCCAAAGACCATGACGCATGACCGGTTAAGGGTATAATATAAGTACGACCGATACTCTGAATTTCCTATCATTCACCTGATGACGATAGCAGATACACAGCTATTGAAACGTTGTGAGATCAACCACTTCAAGACGATGGAAGTCCAAAGGAAACTTCGAGGAATAAAACACAATGTTTGCTAGCCTAGGTATTTATTTTTCCACATTTTATACCGATTTTAGTATTAAGCTGTCAACTTAACAACAAGTATTTCCAAGCAGACAATTTTCTATATCAAAGACATAATTTACTACTAGTAGTATCTGACCAAGTAAATTTAAATACCTTTTAACAAAATGCTCCATCAGTGTTATTAAACGATTGTAAATATTTTTGATAATTCTGTACAAATATATGATTTCACGTACAGTTTTAATAATCATTAATGCTTAGTTGTGAAATACCTTCAATTCTGATTACATAACTTGCTTTATTCTATAACTGATGTGAAATCTATAATAGTTCTCGTCACCATATAGAGAGTAGGTAAATTCAACATAACCAAATCCAGTAATCCAACATTACCTCAGGATAATGCTATTTCAATTAATTGGTTACATAGATGTAATCGGTATTAAAATTCCGTTGCAGGTAGTGCAACTAATGTCACATTCATGTAACGGTAATCATGCAAGGAACCTTTACACATATGTGACATCAGGGTTGCATTCAGCTATAATTTGAGTAAATCAAATTTATGAGGATTACGGTTTTTAGATAAATAATATATATAATAAAATATGATTTATTTTGTAACACCCGACTTATAACTAAAACGACAAAAATAGGCATCAGTATCATTTTTCTTATGCAGTAAAATTGGTACAGGTCCATTTTTTTGCAATCGTTTCGTGAACGGGTTTACAATGTTCGTGACCATATGTGTTCAATGAATTTAGAAAATTTGCACCGAAGCATAAGAAAGCAAAGTGCATCTCGAAATTTCCAATGTTATACCCAAGAGTTTTTTGGGTCGCTGAATAAGAATATGACATGGACATCAGACCCTGGCGAATATGATCCTTGTCTCTTGCCATAATACCTCGTCATCAGACTCTGACGTACTTGGACACGGGATAGTTGGTATCAAAGTAGTATAGTATACTGAAATTAAATAGAGTAACGTTACAAAATTAACCAAAATTCGCAATCGCGGGGTTTGTAAGATAGCTGAGGTCGAATATCCAGACGGGAACGTTCTCCTAGGCACCTGGTGCTCCGGTGGGCTGATATTGATGTTATATAAGTTTATGCTATGAACTTAGAACGAATTTATATCGCAACCACAATTCAACATTCCCAGCTGACTCAGCGACACGTGTAGTGTCAGATTACGGCACGGCCAACATCCGTGGGAATTGCAGCGACTTTGCTTATTCGGCATATTATATGTTATAAATTGTAAAACTGCTCTAATGTTGTATACATTATTACTCAGTTACTCTGTCACTTTATATTGTTATTTTCATTTACATTTTTAAAGTTATAATTTGTGTATTGTTATTAATAAAATCTTTTTTAAAAAGTTAATATTGAGAAGTGTGATATATAACATTGATATCAAAATTTGTAGAAGTACGTCACCACGGATATAAACGGCTGGTATTACCGTCTTCCCCTGCAGTTTGAATATTTATTACAAAATTCTCCAAAATATATTAGCCCGGTATTTTTGAGATTGCTGAACGGGAATAACATTTCGGAAATGTTTTACAAGGTACCCGATACTCAAGACGACTTGTATCCGCTACTTCTACGTTTGGCTGATATGCTTCATTATTTAGGAAGTTATAGATTCGGTATGAATCATCATTTCAAGATGCACTTACAAAAATAATTTTTTCTTGTGGTCCGGTGCAAATTGTCAGAACTATGGTAGAAAATCTTACAAATCACATCTTATAAAAACTTTCACAAATCGAATTCAAATAATCAAATCTCGGTCCACTGTGCTGCACAAAAATATGAGATTCAAGTGCTTCATTTTGTTTACTAATGTAATAAATTATGATAATACAAGCTATAAAGTGGACGTAAACCAACGAATGGCTAGAAGTTTTATGGTTACTAAACAAAACGCTTCATTCTACCCATGGCACGTAATACAATAATGAAATCGTTTAACTTTTATGCCCACAATTATTGTTGTATATTATGTATTAAATACTGCAGTTTCATATACAATGACGGAGTTGAGCCTTAAGATATTTGGCTAAAGATCTTGAAAATAAATACACATTATCGTAAATAGAAATAGGCAACTAAGTATTTGGAAGGTATACTTTTGTCTATGTTTAAATAATGAGTTAAAATCCATTCAAATAAAGAAAACCAGTCGATTCAGTCCACATTGCTTTCTTCTTGATTTTTATATTCTTAGTTCCATTGTAAAGAGTTATGTTTGAAACAACTTTATGTAATTTCTTGAGCATGTTTGAAATAGAAACCGATTCGGTGATCAATATGAGCAACAAATTTAACATTGACGCGTATTTTTAGAATTTCTTTGATATCAGAGAGCTGTCATAGGTCAGAACAGCACCAACGTTTATGGATGGAAAAGACTAGGATGATAAACTAGAACTCCATCAAAAAGGTCAAGTTTATATATGGTAGAGACAAGGTTAACAAACTTATATAGGAATAAAACTGTTCAGTTGTTCAGCTAAAAGCATTAAAAAACTAGTTTAAGAAGTGATCAGAATGGCGATGGTGTAGAATGGGAGTATGATGAGAATTACTAAATATAAAATATTAATGTTAAGCCACCGGAACCGATTTTGTCTTTTTCCTCAATCTAGGTATGTAATATATATATTATGCGTTGTTACGGTCGACCGTAACAACGCATTGAGAATGCCAAGTAAGATCTTGGCGAAACGTCTTATTGGTTTCACAATCCTTGTTTTTCACCACTAGAAACCTGGAATACTTAAGTTTTAGCATCACTTTAACAACTTTGGTTTTAATTTCTCAATATAATATAATTTCAAAAATCAAATTCCAAACCTTTCAATTTGTTCACTATTTTCTTTATTTTTCACACTGCTATCTCTTTAACAAAATAACTTTCCAATAAAATTTATTCTATTCTGAATTTATTAATCTACAACAAAATTTTAACTACTCTATCCTTTGTCGATTATAAAATAAAATTTCTAACCTTTATCCAAATATTAAATATCAAATCTTAATGATTTTTAATGAACTAAATCTTTTGCAAAATTTTGGGGCTTTCTTTATTAATATTTCAAAAACTTTGTTCTAAATATGCGTGATTTTGTGTCTTTGATGCCTAAATTTGTTTTTTTTTACTGAGTGTTCAAACTCTACTAGTGTTTATAACAGAATTTATTAATTTACGATTTAACCTTCTGTAATTGTCTTGGGAACTAGTCTTTTTTCTTTATGTAAGTATTACTATTTTATGAAATTTATATGAATGCAATGTCCATATTTTATATGCCAATATTCATCCTTGCAATATTTCGCTTTTGAAACATTTTACATTTTATAATTACTGGTTCTTCTATCTAATATTTGCTTGTTCCTTACATCTATTTACAATCAATTGCCACTTTATTTAACAATTTAGATTCTTGCAATTTCTCTTTTATAAAATTTATCTTTCTTATTAAAGTAAATTATCAACATTACCCCATTAATTAACTATATTTTAATTGGTATGTTTTTATAATATTTTATATGTACTTAAATCCATTACAAAATATATATTTATATATAACTTATGTTCCTTTCCAATTATATTTAAACTAATAATTACACTACACATTAGATTAGTCCGTCAGTCGTAACAAAATAGTGACAATTTGAATTCTCCTGAAATTTATATCCATTAATAAAATTGACACAAAGGAAGAGAAACCGAAACAGGGGATATATTTCGTCAAAACTTTCGTTTCCGTCTTTTAGTCTGAAATGACTAGCGCTCTTTTTTATTTTTTTAATTTCCGTAACTCAGAGTAAGTTATTCGGCTGTAATTTGACATTGACATCATTCTGTGATTTAGATTGTCTGATGTATGCCATAGACAATACTAATAAAGATTGGTAAACCGAGGGCATTTGTATTTAACACATTCCCAATAAAGAACCTTCATTAATTAAATCTTAGTTGGCATTAATAACAACAGACTGGACAACTTTCATTTGCCGTAGTTCATATCATCAAAGATACTGTTGGAACATGTCTACAAGGAAAAATTCTCTTAGTAGTTATGCTTTCTGAAGATATTCTTCAACGGAGTTACCACCGGGAGGATGGACACCTATCACTCTCCCCTCAATGTGCTCATTTGTCAAGTTTTTCCAGTTTCTTACTCTTTCAGTTCCCTTGATTCTTGGTAATGCTGCAGGTACAGACTCATTAACGAATATTCGAAAAGATCTATCTAAATTTTCTGAAACGGTTTTGGTGGTTCTCAAAATTTTTAACCCTTCCCTCATACTTACTCTACTCTTCTGCTTCAGGCATATTTACAATTATTTAATTCATTTTTCTTCATCTACTGTCAATTTTTGCGCGAATTTGGCCAATACAACTGCTTCAACTAAAAATCGGAGTTTGTGCGCCCACAGTGTCTAATGAGATTCATACCCCGCACAGTGTCAAAATAGATATCTGCCATTTGTCAGATACTAGATTCTTCTAAAAGCAGTTCTACTACTGGTCCACTCGTTACTAACATTAAATCACAGGTGATAGTTCGCGCTTGGAAATTCTGGATAACTGGATGGTTATAATTGATCAACTTCCTGGGGTAAACGCTTGGCAATTTAGCTCTACAGTGCCACTTATAATAACTGAAGCAGTGTATTATGTTTCATGGGATTCTGCTCTGGTAATCTTTATCTATTTATCCTGTCTCGTCTTTTCACATTTTTAAATATTACTTATAAAATTCTGCCTAACTTGCTCTGTATCCTGATAGGTTTCCTCTACTTTCACATTGCCTTATAAAACATTTGTCAAGTCCTGGTCTTAGAAAACTCGTCACCACATTTATCTCCAACACATGGATCGTACTTCATAGTGGCATCCGTAGGTAAGGTGCACCAAACGCTGAATTTCATCTTCAAATCCCAGATAGTTATGTTCGAATATAGAATTTGTTTCCTAAAAGTCCCATGTAATTCTACTCACTTGCTTTTGAGGAATATCAGGGCTTCACATACACATGTACACCTTTTCGTTACTATTATGCCACAGTTGACGAAGCAGTTTGGTCCATGCCAGACTGCTTCAAATCTCGTATTTTATATGACCTACGAAGACCTGCTGTCGAAACTGTCTAGATTCACAGTACAATTTTGCAACTTCTCTGCATTCAGAAATTCATCTTTTCCAATTCAGCTTGTACATGATTTGACTATTTGACTATATATTGTTTTTTCGAATTTTTATGACTTTTTTTTCGACTCAGTTGATTTTTATTTCCAGATTTGTTTTATTATTCGTTAAGGAATTATCTATGTCTAATTTCAGTTTAGTTTCTTTATACCACATTCCGTTTACTGGGATAATTTTTAAAAATGTTCTCGCCGTATTTATTGATAAGGCCGTTTTTCCCCTTACATTTTATGTTTTTTGGTACTTCTTCAACCCATTTTTAGACCTTGTTATGCACTTTGTACCTTTTTATCTAACGATTATATGAATAAATCTTGAATCTTTTATCTTATGTGAATGTCTATTTGATTCTTTTTTCTTCAATATCCGGCAGTATTTTATATATTTCTAGATCCTATTTTTTTCGTTATTGTAGCTATCATGTAATGGCTGGCGCAGTAGGAAAGACCGCCTGCTACTAACGGTCTCTAAACACATTGGATGTTTAGAGGAGGGTCTTTATGTGGAGTACGGTCGCCTCTTGACCTCGTTAGAATTTTCGAGTTTTTCTTTCAATTAAGTTCTTCTTTAAAACCCCTAAGCACTACTTTAGCTCTTGTAAACTTCTTATGCTCTTGATACTTCATTTTCCTATATTTTTCTGTTAATTTTTTCTTTCGTGTTAGTTGTTCAAAGTCAATTCCGTATTCTCAAACATTGAGTTTTGACAAGCCTATGAACAGTTATTCAAATTTCAATTTCAATTCCAACTAGCCTTTGAACATCATATGTCACAAACATATATTCATCCAGTGAAGTATTACGAATTAACATTATTAAAGAACATTTCATATAAATTCATTAACCAAAGTGATATATAAATAAAACTATAACCGAAATAGAGCGGAGGTCCGTGCAACAAATCATCACAAAAAAACTAACAAAAAAAAATTCTGAGTGTAATATCATAGATTTCGGGAAAACTATTGACAGGGAATAATTACCAAGTTAAAAGTGGCTTTAAGGAAACATTACATTGAGATAATTCTAATAATTGTGTGCACAGTGTACATTGTGTTTGTGACAATGCATATATGGGTGAGACTTCTAGACAATAAAACGGCGCAGTTAGCCATAAACTAGAATGTGACAACACCAAGATCTTGATGTCAAATTTAAGCAAGCGAAAACTGAATGAAGCTAGAGGCATGATAATTAATAATGTTGGAATAGGAACATCATCGCCGGAGAATAATATTTTATGGGACTAACTGTTGCTAGACGAGTATAAAAGCGGAATCCGAAGTATTAAGTAATGGTGAAGTCAGATAAACTGTCATTGTCAAATTTATTTGGCAGACATACCGAATAAATCCAAGGAAAAATATCTACATATAGTCTCCAGATTTGGAGTTAATACTTCTCCTAGAGTACACACAATAATTAATAAACACAGAAGAATACTGATTGGTCATATTGAAGAGATCTCTTTGTGTCAGAAAATCTGCAAAAAAGAATTTCTGTAAGAACCAACGAGTAATCCGGGCAAATTTCTGTTGGCTGTTACAGAAAACCCCAAGAGCAGACAGAATAGTTATACTATGCTCAATAGACTGAATCTCGACAAACAGTGTACGTGTCTGTACCATATGATTGGTTAATTATTTAACCCTCTAACGAAACATGTCAGGTTTAGGAAAACCTTATGTCTGTAATCCCATGTTGGATATCACATGACAAACATTTGAAGGTAAATCCAACATTTGATGGTAACTATAGTTAATTACTTAGCTTAGCTCCATGAAACAGGCACTGCCAAAGCGGCCAAAACTTAAAAAAATATATCTCAGAATTTGTTGCTAACAAGTTGATTTTGTTGCTCAAATCGGTCTCGAGAGATTGACGACATTGCTAGCTATACTTAAAAAATACCTAAATATGAGATAATGAAAAAAAAATAATTAGACCAAAATTTGTTGCTAATTTGTTGCTGTAAGACCCCACTAAAAGAAATAAACTAAGAAATTAAAAAGGAGAAACAAAGAAATATTGTCTTCTAAAAAATAAATAGACCAAAATATATAAGTAACAATTTTTGGATATACGCATATAATAATCGTAGGCCTTGATCTCTGACTTTGTGTGTGTGCAGAGGAGTTTATTGTTCAATATTGTGTGCAAGCACAGTGGGCCTTAACGATCCATCACACGTTCAAACAGTGAACCATATATTTTAAATACACAAATATTTCTTTGAAATTTCAGTCTTTTAAACTTACCGAAACTTAAAAACAACATAAAAATAGTATAAATTGTATTAGTTAAGTGCCTGTTTATTGTGTTGTGTAATTTTTAATAGACGGTCCATAGGCACAGCACGACCTCCAAAATAAACATATAATTCTCGTTCAAATATATATATATATATATATATATATATATATATATATATATATATATATATATATATATATTCAAGTTT
This sequence comes from Octodonta nipae, assembly GCA_034190945.1. Lineage (NCBI taxonomy): Eukaryota > Metazoa > Arthropoda > Insecta > Coleoptera > Chrysomelidae > Octodonta > Octodonta nipae. The sequence goes on along the minus strand of CM067217.1, from coordinate 60,688,644 downwards.
CCGTTCACTAAATGTCACTCGATTTTATAGATTCTGCAATTATCCAACGTTTCAATATCGGGAATACCAATATTTTTGTTCCCTCTCCATAGCCAACATTAGGCAGAAATGCTATAAAAGAAGGAAAGCTCTACGAGCTTAAAGAGAATCTTTTATGTTTAGAGAAATTGCAAATCAATTTGAAAATAAAATACTAATAATTCTCTCACGAAAATGTGATATAAAACGGCAGACAAAATTCTTTCATCATATTTTAAGAAACAAATTTTGAAGAGAAATTTGAATACATTGTTCTGTCTTAACGATGCAAGTAGTAAAAAAAGGTACAGTCCAAACGATGTTTATGAAAAATCACCTACATTCAAGGAAAATAAAAATAAAGAACATATTGAATTGAAAAAGTTCACAATATTTTTTTACACATTTTTTGTTCAGAAGAATACATTAATAAATTTCAGTTGCTATATTATTTTCCGTAGTACGAACTAATTATAATATGCTATTAATTTATTACTAAAGTTAATACGCTCCCAGAAGGCGCATATATGGCGACGAAAAACTTACTGAACGCTTTAACATTTACCGAGTACGGTAAATGTTATTTGTTCATAATTTGGGGTATATGAATTAAATTCAAAATCAGTCTAATAGCTTAATTAAATACGCTGTTTTGAGGTATCACTCTTTTGTACGGAAGACAGTATACATGATAGATATTGTTTCTGGTCGGGAACCTTCATCAGTTATGCTTCCCACAATAGAATGTCCTCTTAAACACTTATTTAGGCATTTGATACATAACGGTAAAGTGGTAGACGCATTTACAAGCTTAATTAAGTATGTTGCTACAGATTCTGATCCAGAGCTAAATCATTGTTAGGGTTTTATGTTGGCAAGATCAATGATTACAGATGTCTTGGTATGAAAAGAAAATTTTCACAACCCACGCCTTTACTCGAGACTGAGAGAATTTCAACAGAAATAAAACGGACATAAAGCCTTATGGTTGTTTACAGGATCGAGGAGAAATTGTTACTGTTTGGTAGTTCGCTATTTCGCTCCTGTGATTTTTCTTTGTCTTTTTATTCGGGTGGAGATATTTCTCTTGGCGAAAGTGCGTACTCAAGTTGACTTTTCCCAAGAAATACGATTTACTTCAAGAAATTCATTTTTCTCTCCATCGAGTTGTCATTGTCATGACTGGAGACGTCATTTATTTTCTTCTGCTTAAGAGCAAACGCTTATAAATTACCTGTGCAAATGTATTATAACTATAAGAAGCAAGCACTATATATATATATATATATATATATATATATATATATATATATATGTGTGTGTGTGTGTGTGTGTGTGTGTGTGTGTGTGTGTGTGTGTGTGTGTATGTATATATGTGTGTGCGTACAGTGGTTTTTAGAAAAAATACAAATTGAATTAATTGTTTTATAGTAATTGATGGGTAAGAATAAAATTAGTAGACCTTATAAAAAATATTCCTATTTCAATACAATATAAAATAATGTTAAAAAATAATTTCATTTATACCAGGTCAAGGAAGCGGTAAAAGTTTAATTCAGGTAGATACGCCAATTTTTTCATGAATATTTTCGGCTGAGTTAGCTCAAATCGAGTAAAAATTTTGCTTCAGGGTACATGTGCTCTGATAAACATGGTAGAATAGTTAATAACATGCTTTATAAATACTCTTCTTATCTCTATCAATATAGAAACTTGAAAATGTATCCTCTCAATAAGCAGAAAAAATGAAAACATAGGATCTAAACATTAAGATCTACGTTTTGTTTAAGTCTTGTATTATTCCAGTAGTTTAATGTTGTGGCAATTCAACAAATTCTTTGTCATTGTTTAGCGCTCTAACAGGTCAGAAAGTTGGGTCCCTATATACTGAGGCAAACTTCTTATTATATACAGTGGATAATGCAGTGCGCATATTTTGGTAGGTGATGGAACACACCAGATTTATGGTTTGTGAGAAAAATCTTCAAAATTGTAAGCATTTAATTTCTAGTTCAACATTTACCATTTACAAAAAATCAAATAATTTATTAATAATAATTTATTAAATAGGACAATGAAAACATTCTCTAACATTGTTATTAAATTACAGGATATTTTAAGCAAAATTAATTTATATTTGCACCAGAAAACGGGTCAACAATTAGACTGGAGTCGCTTTCGTTCATCCAGCGTAGGCCGTCGTAAGATATATATATATATATATATATATATATATATATATATATATATATATACAGGGTGTAAACGGTTTGAGTGCAAAGATTTTGAAGAACAATACTTCAGGCAAAAACAAATCAAAAAGCTTTATAACATTTTCTAAAATAAACTATAGTTTTGCCAAAAAGAACACATAAAGTTAGATTTTATGTAGCCCTTGCTACAGTGAATAATACAATAATTTCGATTTCAAAATGTCCGTAAATCTAAATATGTAAATACTCAATAGCTTATACATCTTTAATAGCCACATTAAAAATGAAAATTGATTATTTAAACTCGAAATATGCTTTTATAATTTAGTGTAAGTTTCTCCGAATAGATATGGCAACGTGGCATACAGACCAACTTATTTACTACATTTTTTACTTTAACGACGACTGAGAGTTACCATTTGTTTTTTGCGATTTCGATTCTTTTAGTTCCGTGTTTTGCCACTAACGAAGCGAGTTTCGTCGATGGATATACAAAGAATATATATACAAATATTTAATTTCTGTCAGTTCTGAGCCATGACATTTGACAACCGTGTTGTGAGTTTTGTCGGGTTATAAATATAAATTATACCCACGATAAACTCTTATAAAGTGATAGACGCTAAATCAGTGATTAAAATAGTTGTAAATTTTCAAAATAAGTGACTAAAGATATAGACTAGGATGCCGGAACTCAAGAGCTATCTCGCCGTGTAAATAGATATGGATTGGAAAGAAAAGTTAATTTATTTCAAGAATCTCATTTTATTTTTCATCTAAATTCAAAATTTGTACATAAGGTGAAGGTTAAAAAAAGATTATAAGAATATTTTTTACATTTTACTCACTTGTGTCTGGTCATTAAGGTCGAAAAGACCAGGACCATTAGCCTTGTGCTAAAAAGGCCCTAAGGCTGCTTGAAGAAGAAGAAGAAGAAGTCTGAATATTATAACGTTGTGAATTATAAGTGCTATAGATATAAATTAAATTTAATAGTTTATTGTGTATAAACAGTTTGTGAACTAATAAGATGTCTCAAAGGTGTCAAGAAATTTTGTCTTTAGTACAAAATGAAGGTAAGAATATTTCAAAACTTTTGTTTTCAATAATCGAGTTAGTGATTTCGCCTCTTTGGGATATTTTAGGAATTATTTTACTTTATTATAATTACAAATCATATATAATTAAAATATGACTTAATAATGGAATATTTTTTAATGATCTTATTTATTTAAGGAATATGTTCACCAGCACCTAAATTGAATGAAGAAAAGTATTCCATTTATGCTACGACTTCCACAAGTGTTTTGCCAGAAGAAGTTCATTCAATTGGCAACTACGGACATCTAAATCGTGTCCAAATGATTGAAGATTGGCTTTTAGATGTGAAACCAATATTAAACTCAAAGGAAACTATAGATGTACCCATTATTAAAACTAGCTTTGACAAAGATCATGATTATTTAATTCATCCCAAAGAGAATTTGCCCAATAACGCGGAAAATTTTGAACATTTTAAAGAAATATCTGGAAGTAGTAAAAATACCACATATGAAGAAATTTCATCCAGTAGTAAAGAAAAAGATGAAATTAAACAATCAGATCTAGATAGTGATGATTCTTTGTTGGATCCAGATTACTCCCTAATGATGATGCAATGAATAATGTAAGTAAAATATTTCATTATATACACTTCTTTACATATATATAAAGTTTTGACTTGATTCTGACAGTGCAGTTAATCCAATCTGTCTGTGCATACAATGTTACAAGATTATTTTTCATAGTTGGGTTTTTAAATTCATAATGATGTAAATATTAAATTCTTAGTCTAATCTCTGCTAACAAATGGTTTTGAGTTAAGCATCAAATTACTGTAATTATTTTTATTATGAACCTCCGCACAATTTTATTCCACAAAACACAAGTAGGGTTTGAGAATTGCCATTAGCATAATTTTTAATAAAATAAAATGTTTGAAATAGTTGCATATAAATAGTCAGATTCATTATTCAATAAATTTCTTGCACCCTAGAAACTATTAATTGTAAAGTTTATTAATTATTATATTCTTAATAAGAACATGATTTCAAGATTTAAAGCATATTTTTCTTCTTCATTCTTTAAGATTTCAGTAGAAGTTACAGAAATATTAGTTGTATTCCTGGAATACAAATAAAATTTGGTTATTTCTCTTGCATACTCACACATGAACTGGTATTTCAAATATTTATTTATAGAAGTTTAATTGTAAATCATCAAATTTATCTTTCTGCAATAAAATTTACCCTTTGCCATATTTTATACCAACTTTAATTACCATATTTACTTAATTACTTTGTTATAATGTTTGCTCTTAGCCCTAAACTTATTCCTTTCCAGTTAAAATATTAAATGATTTTCCAATTGCATTATTTATTGCAGTGTACTTCAGCTTCATCTTCAAATTCCATTGAAATAAAGGCTATATCACCTATAGTTGTAAGGTCTTCGACAACAGCCAATAAATTTAAAGTAAGTGTATTTAAAATTCAAATGTTTGTAATATTTGCTTAAATGAAAAAAATGTAAAAATGTCTTTAAGTCTTATGAACTGGAAATAATTAAATTTTTTATCTTAATTTATTTATGTACAGTTTAGTTGACACTTTTTGTCAAAGTAAAGTGTTGATTTGAGAAATAAAAACAGTAAAGAGAAAATTGTTACATATTTAAGAGCATTGTAACAAAAAAACTGCTTTTTAACATTATATATTTTAATAATTTTAGTTGAAGAGATCTGATTCCAATATACCAGCTATTGCTTCTGTTGATAGTTTGAAAGAAAATTATACAATTGAGAAACTGGATTCTTCAAGACTAAATGACAAGGTAATAACAATAAAAAGAGCACTACAGTAATATTTAATCACAGTTAATTGAAAGGCTTGACCATACTGGTTATAATCTTACTGAATAGTAGATAAGTTATTTTGATGGATATTTCTTTGCAAAAGTAAAGCAATGAATTGAAAGACAGTTTGTTGTAAAGTGCATTTGATGTTTTAATTTTAAGAAAAGTATTTGTTTTTTAATGTAGTATTATTAGTATTAAGAATAAATCTATATTTATTATCACTCTGGTTCCTGACCACACAAATCAGAAAAAAATGTTTGTGTACCCGCATTTCATAACTCATGTCCAGAAAAGCCATATATCAATTTGTATGTTTTTTACAAAAATACTAACTTATTTTCTTTTATTTTATCATTCATTTATCTGTAATGTTGTTATCTTAAACTCAAATATATTTCATCATTAGAACTTTCCTACAACTACTTTAAAACTTTGTTTCAGACAATGGTGGAGAGCATATTAAGAAAAAATTATACAGATAGAAAGGATTTTTGCATTTTTTGTGAAAAGGATGTAACATATTTTGCAAGACATGTATATAAATGGCATGAAACTGAGTTTGAGTAGTAAAAATCATATCTTTAAAAAAAAATTCCACTGAAAGGCGCCAAGCATTAAAAAGAAAGGAAATTTTGTAAGAAATAGATCTTGTACTAAGCTGAGACCTGTTAAAAGACTTCCAACACAAAACAATTTATTTCATCAGATGCTTTCCTTCCATGTAAATATTGCTTAGGTTTTTATATGAAGAAAAGTTTATATAGGCATACAAAGAAATGTCCATTTAATTATGATCAAGGAGATATCCAAAAAAGGCAAACTTCTCAGAGTGATGGACAAACTACGCTCCTGTTAAATTCCTTTAATAAATATGATGATTTGCTTAAATCGAAGATATTTCCAAGAATGCGCGCCGACGAAATAGGTCTAATCGTTAAACAAGATTCATTAATTTGTAAATATGGTTTTTCATACATAAAAGACCGACAAAGTAAAGGAAATTTTGATTTGGTTTGACAAAACATGAGAAGGTTAGCAAAACTTTTGCAATATGCACAAAAAAAAACATTCTGAAATAAAACATTTAATAGATCTGTTTCAACCTCATTATTTTCAATTAATTGTTGCTGGTGTTAATAATATTGCTAAATATAACACACAAACAGAAAATTATGAGTCACCGACGTTAGCTATCAATTTTGGCACTCTGATAAAAAAATGTTGTGACTTAGCTTATGTTGATTTATTGCAAATTGAAAACACAAATCAGAGAAGGAAAGGTCTGAAAATTTTACAAACGCTGGTGGAGTCTCAATGGGCGGATGAAGTATCTGCACTAGCAAGTTCAAATCTAAGTCAAAATAAGTGGAATAAAGATGAACTTTTGCCGCTTACCAGTGATTTGAAAAAGCTGAATTTATTTTTACAAAAAAATTCCCAGAAAGCATTTAAAGATTTAAAAGCTAATCAAAATAATAGTTGGGCTTATAATACCCTCAAAGATATCTTGTATGCTCAGATCATTCTTCTTAATAGAAGACGACCAGCCGAAGTTGCCCAGTTAAAAGTCAAAACATTTAAGTCTATTAATTTAGAAAATGTTGATAATAATGAATTTGAGAAATGTTTAACACAAACAGAAAAAATACTGCTTAATACCTACCATCGATTTGTAATTAGAGGAAAACGTGGAAGAGGTGTACCAGTTTTACTGTCACCAGACATGAAAAAATGCTTTGACCTTCTTTTGGAGGTGCGAACTAATTTTGTATCAGATAATGCATTTGTTTTTCACACTAGCAGTAAAGGTTTTGTTGACGGCACTAAAGTTCTTCGTAAGTATGTTAAAAAATGCAATATTGAAAGACCTGCCACTATAACAGCCACAAGACTTCGAAAACATTTGGCAACAATAACTCAACTTCTCCAGTTTTCTGAAAATGATATGGAGCAATTGAGCAAATTTATGGGGCATACATTAAAAACTCACTGTGGTGTGTACCGAATGTCAGATAAAATTTATCAGATGGCCAAAGTTTCAAAACTTCTTCCGCTAATGATGGAAGGAGGAGCAGAACAATTCAGAGGAAAAACGTTAGATGAAATAGACATTGATTTAAATCCTATTTATGATGAAATTTTAATAGATAACATTGATGTTGATCAAGAGGAACCAGTGTCTCAAAATGAACAGCTGTCTCATTATGAAACAACAACAAAAAATGAGCTTAATGTAAAAAGGAAACGAAACCAACAGACAGATATGGACAGCAACCCATAAAAAGTTAATAGCAGAGTATTTTTCACATCATATTGAACGTAAAAAACCTCCTAAGCAACGAGAAATAACTGAATTTATAAACACTTATCCAGACTTATTTGAAGGTAAAAAATGGACATCAATTAAAGCAATTGTATATAAGATGTAGACCGGTAAATTAAACTATTAAGTTGTGTTCCTTAATTTTAGTTTGTTTCTTAAATTTTGCCTGTTATTACAATGTATTTTTATTTTTAAAAATAGCAGTTAGTAGCTTAAGGATTCATGTTTATTTAATTTGTTACAACTTATAATAAAGGCTTTCAAAAAAATATATATTGTTTTCAACTAGTTTTCCCCCAACTTCTGCGAAAATAAATAAAAAAAATTATATAGAGTAATTTTTCTTATAATGCTTCAATATTTTAAATGTCTCTAAATTATGAAGTATGTGTATTAAGTAAAGTAGTCAACATACCTATGACCCTCGATTGCCGAGAGTTCATATAAAAACAGTCCATATTACCCTCCATCATATAAGTAAATTTTGGCAAATTGATGAAACACGTTTCTATTCATTTAATGCAAGCAATCATTATTTCTTATGTCGGAATCATATCTGGTGCTTGAGAGAGTGAATGTCTCTAAATACAACTAACATGCTGTCCAAATCAGGTTATTGAATATTTACAAAATGCTAAAGGGTCTATTTGCTTCAGATATTTGGCAAACTGAATTTAATTATTATATTTTCACAATTTTAATAGCTGTTAAAAATCCAAAAACTTTGGCAACATTGCAGCGGCTTAGTTTTGTTCGCTCCGATACATAAACTTGTGTATTGGGGCTCAAGAATGCATGAATAATACAGTGGTTCAGAAATGTATGAATGAAGAGCAATTTTTTCTCATATACAAACTCTCAAGTTCTCTTTAATTCAAGAGTATATACAACAAATAGTAACTTAAACGTTATTTATATCTCACTAAGACAATGACAAGCAACATAGCATTAATATTTAACTATGGTTCAGAATTGTATGATTTTCTGTGAGGATCGAAAATGATAGCAAGATCTATATATATATATATATATATATATATATATATATATATATATATATATATATGGACAAACTGAATTCTTGGTGAGGTTTTTTATGACATACCAAAACTATTTAAGATTCGTCGTGACGTAGAAACCAAACCATAGAATATTATTATGGATCTTGGGTTCTTTGGTCATGTACGATGTCTATTATATTAGTTTGAATGATAAAAAAATTGTGTTATTAATAGCAGTAGTAGTATTAAATAGATATCTATAACTCAATCATTCTCGTGAAAACAGAAAATATGTTTGTTTACTTTCATCAAAGTGGTCTTCTTAGAAATATAGTGTAGAATTGATTATGACATCATCGTAACTTATACCAGCTACCTGTTTAGATTGTTCTCATTCCATAGAATTTGTACAACCAATCTTTCTGTATAATTTGCAGAATTGAATGAATGAAAGAATTTATTTGAATTTGTGAACAGTGGCACTGAACACAATTTTCTGTTAATTATGGCCATATATCTCCCTTATAATATTGACAGTACCTAATATGATTTAATGACGGCACAGAACAAGACAATAAAAAATTATATAACTGTACAATGAATTCAATACTAATTTCGTTAGTAACACCTGAGCTAGTTCATTTATTTATTTACTTAGATTATAGCTGCAGAACACTTAATTTGTAAATACACAGAATTGTTTATATTTTAAGATTTTTCTGCAGATTGTTGACCCCTCTTGTGTTAGTTTATTTAGAGATGCCCAGGATGCAATATGTGGAGGCGAACACACCTCACATGAGCTCCTCAATTCATTTGTATTTTTTAGCCTTTATTACCTTAGGTACCGACTATTAACCGATTTCCATAATTCTTTTGCATTTTATAGAATAGACTTCCAAATTGGTGCCTTATTTTTCTGTCAATACCATTTGCGAAAAAATTGGAATCATATTAAATTATTAATTATTAAGTAAATGGCGAATGCGCGAGTATTAAATGATTCAAATAAGTAGCCGTATTGGAAATTAGGATCCAATTAATTGAAAATAAATGAAAACGAGTTTAATCATTTTGCAAAAAATCTATAATTTCATGGGGAACAGGTAGGGAAATGTTTGTTAAAAAATCTATTTATTTTCCAGGAACCTAGAATAATAGAGTAATGGTAATCAACAGGTTGAAGTGACGTAGTTTGTGATTCGTCATTTTGCGAAAGTTGAAATATTAAGCGGGGGAACTGGGGCCACTCGAGTATTACGTAAAATTCAATATAATCCATATACAAAGTGATACGGTTATAAATCCAGATAAATACAGTCTTCTAAAATGATTGGAAGCGAAAATTGAAATATTTATTTGGGAAAATGGGGGTGACCCCCATTTTTTTACGACGAATTCAACTCTTAGAAATAGCAATTAATACGGGTGTAGATCTCGACAAATATAGGTTGTCACATAATACACTACAGATATTTTGGCAGGTGCTAGTATTGGTTAGTATGAACTAAAAACTAAAATCAAAGGTACAGTTATCTTGGATATTCAAGGACCCATTCCATTATTAAGGTTTATGAAATTTCAATACATCTGGCAACGTTGCCTTGTGTGAATAATGGGAAAACTGTGGGTGGAACCTTTGGTTTACTCCTTGATGTGATGACAGTTTCGCTGTTGAAACGTGCGTTGAGTGAAAAAAGAAAGGTGTTAGGGAACAGAACTTTGTGTTTATACATTTGTGTGAATAAGACTGTGCGGAATGCAGAAATGTTTTTAAGTTTTAAAGTTATGAGAAATTCCTGTCAAGATGGCGGGGCAGCCATATGTGTATGTGTGTATTAGGTTCGTTAATTTGAACGAATATTGATAAGTCCAATTGCCGTCTGGAGATAAAACTAAAAATCTTTTAGCCGATTACCCAAAGACGCTTTATAAGTGAACACTTGTGTTAGTTATGGTGATATAGGCAGAACTCCAGTGCTGCCTCATCCTGTAAATATTATTGTCCATAAAAAAATAATTAAAAATAAAAAATACTTAAGTGTGGTCAATAAGGTCTCAAGAACCAAGACCATCGCATTCCTAAGGCTTATGGCCTAAGGGCACTCCTGATGAAGAAGAAACTTCTATGCTGGTTTTTAGAAATATGTAGTTTTTTTGTTTATTGTATTGATTTATGAGACAATATTCCTGCTACATTTTAATACATTCTTAATAATTCTTTCAAAAGAAGACATTCTATGAAAAAACGCGTTATCATTTCCTTGGCTGAGTAAGCATTTAGTAATAATAACTTACTCATCTACATTGAAATCTGAAAAAAAAATCAAGTGTAAGTACATACCCGACCAACAAGGATTTGAGATATTTTACTAGTGTGAATTTGCAATGGCATCAAAAACTTACCTAATAATTAAATGGTTTTTCATTCCATTCTTAATATTTTGACCCTCATATTTTGTAAACATTATAAAAGACTTCAAATTGGTTTCGGGAATGATAGTGGTGGGATCTTTACGTAATGTTTATGCCCTTACTGGAAATAAAACTGACTCTCTTAATCGTCAATATATTACATTCAAAACAAATAGATAGCACCTTACTTTTTGCGATGACATAACTAACCTTCCGCAATAACTTCTTTATTAGGGTCGACGAAGGTAAATTTAATTTGATGTTTCCACAATTTCTTTTTCATTAATTCCTTTGAAAATATAAATAATTTTTGTTTTAAATACCCTTCATTTGATAAGAAAAGTAGATGATTTTGTTTATGTTACTGTTCAGTTGATAATTTTGTTGTAGTTTTGCAAATAGATGGGTAAATTTATACGAAAGTGCAAACTTTGGTTCACAATAATGAAAATTTTTTCCTTGTAAAACATTAACTTTTTGATATAACTTATATAAAACTTTTTAAATTATACTGATCTGTTCTATCTTCTACAAAAATATCTGCACTGCATGATGTAATACCCTGTATAGTCTTCTACAATAAACAGAAGCGGGTTTTACAATTTTAAGAAAATTCAGTTTTCAGGTAAGGGTAAGTGAGCTATTTAAAAAAAACACTATTTCTCGGACGACGAAAATAATACGGTCAAAAATTTCAAAAATGTCAAAAATGACAATAATGTCAAAATTTCAATAACGATAATGTCAAAAATATAAAAAATTTCAGTGTCAAGAATTTTAAAATGCCAAAACGTCAAAAACCCCAAAAATGTCAAAAATTTCAAAAATGTCAAAAATGGCGTTAACATATAGTAGTTTGGTTTATTCATCATTAAGGAATAACTACTAGTTTACTCCTTGATGATTACAAATTAGAGTTGTTGAAACAGCATTGAGTGTGTAAACAAAGGTTTGGTTTAAGGGTGCAAAATTGTGTTTTTACATTTGTGGCACACCAAAGGTTCCCCAACATTTCCACATAAAATATATTTAACACTTCATTTTAAATTTCCAAATCATTTATTTTCATAAGAGTTCTACAAACTCATAATGTTAAAAGGGTTTTCACGAACAAAATATGATAATAACCAAATGAAAAAATATGTTTAACACAAATATCTTAAAAACGTCCATTTGTCTAGCTCGTGCGAACCCGGGATGGGTATGCTAGTTAATTATATTTAGAAAAAAATTATTCTTCACAAAAAATATGCTTGGCCTGATATCCTAATTAACAGCATCACATGTCATTTTTGTCAATAATAATTGTATACAAGTTTTGTCGAATGAATTTGCCTTAATACTGAAGTATCTACCATTAATTTAAGTAAATTATTACTTGAAAATCTTTTAAATAATTTTTTCAAGTGCGAGTTGGACTCGCATACGTACCACATTCAAGATTCTAATATTCCGGTTTCAGACAAGCAGGGAATGAGTGCATTTTCTTATATTTACCCTAATATCTTTTAAAGGAAGGGTTTTAAATTTATAAAAAATATATACACACAGACTTTTTATTTTATGTGCTTCAGGATTCGCTTAATTTTTATAAGAATACATATGTATTTAATTTTCTAATTTGGCCCCCAAAAATAAACATTACAGTTTTGTTTTACTAATAAACTTTCAGGGAAGCCTTTTGTAATCTACGGTCTGAATTTTCTGTAAATTGGAAGATAAAGGGCAAAATAGGTCAAATTTTAAATTAGAAATTATTAAATCTGTTATTCAAATTATTTAAAAATACAAATAAAATATGTTTTTTAAAATTTAAATAGTGTAGTTTCTAAAGTGGGAATTAAGTCGATGTTTAATATTTTTGTTAATATCTTTTAAACAAATGATTTAAAAATATGATATATTTGTAATTCATATAATTTTTCCTTATAAATTTCAAGAGTGCCCCAGTACCCCTAATTATTTTCAAAATTGTAGGTAGTACGGTTTCGGAAATAAAGCTAGAAATGAGAATTTTTTATATCTTTATGTTAATATCTTGTAAACAATTAATTTTAAAAATATGAAAAATATATATTTGTATTTCTCATAATGAGCCCTTTCATTTGATCATTTGCATGATGCATTAAAAAATATTTTTTTTTATTTTCCGTTTAATTCTGTAATTTGGCCCCCAATATTAATTTTAGGTATTTCTTCGTATTTTTTCTGTTAACACAAAAAATTTTAGCCTTGTAGTTTGGGGAACAAAGGGAGAATGGGTATTTTTTAATATTTTTTTTAATATATTTTAAAATATTCAATTAAAAAAATTAAGTAATATATTTTTATTCGTCATAATGAACCCTGTGATTTGATATTTTCCATGACCCGTTAGAAACATTTATAATTTTTTATTTTCCATTTAAGTCAATAATTTGCCCCCCAAAATGAACATTAGGACATTAGGGGTTTCTCCTTATTTTTCTAGTAAAGTTTAGGTAAGGGGCTATAATTCTATTTTTTTCAAAATTTTACAGCTTATGGTTTCGGAGTTAAGGGGGGTATGGGTAAATTTTTTTAAATTTTTGTTAATGTCTTCTAATTAATTTATTTTAAAAATATGATTAAAATATATTTGTTTTCGTCATAATAAGCCCTTTAGTTTGATATATAACATGATGTTAAAAACAATTTTAATTTTATATTTTCCATTTAATTTTGTAATTTGGCCCCAAAATTAAAAGTAGAGGTTTCTCCATATTTTCCCAGTTAAGGGGGGGATGGGTAAATTTTGGGGAGAACTGTGGATTTTTTTAGTTTTTCCCCCCAGAAGTACCCCTAAAATCAAAATTTCTTCTTTTACGATATGTACTCCTGATCGGGTCACCAAACTATACATTGGTACCAAATTTCGTCCTCTTCCGTCCAGTACTTTAGGGGAAAATTGCTGTGATGTGACAGAGGCTGAAATCCAGAGTGATATTATAAGGGTATTCGTACATTGAACATTTAGTGGAAGAAGATAATCTATCATTCTACAGGGCTGATAGCAAAAACTAGAGCAAATAATAATATAGCGTAGCCCATAACAAATTGAATACGTATGATTGTTCAAAAACAGTAACAATTTTTATATACGCTTATTAAAAGTGTTAAAAGAATGTTATGTTTATAGGGTAGCCACTCAGAGGCTACATTTATAGTGTGGTAGGAATATAGTGTAGAGTGGAATTACAGTTAAAAAACTTTATTTTGGGTGGCCACTAGTAGAATATATTATTAGAATAATAATAATTAATAAAAATGCTAGATTTGTTAGCCCATAAGAATTTGAAAATATAATATGGTTGTAATATACGTTGGAGGGTAATTGTATTTATACAGGGTGGTTAAAAAAAGTAGTTAAAAGGCTTGTTGAGTAGCCCACAAGGTGTTGTATGTTTACGTTGTTTGTATTCTAGAATTAGAGTTAGAAAATGTACTATGTTTCATGATTCGCTTGATTTTTATAAAAATAGATATATATTTAATTTTCGAATTTGCCCCCCAAAATTAACTTCAGAATTTTATTTTGCCAATAAACTTTCAGGGAAGCATTTTATAGTCTACTGTCGGAAATTTGCGGCTCTGTAGATTTGAAGATAAAGGGGAAAATAGGTCACGTTTTAAATAATAAATTATTATATTTGTTAGACAAATTTTGTTTGTTTGTTGTTGTTGTTATCATATAATGTTTAAAGTATGTTTGTCTTATTTTGATTATTTTTTGTAGCTGTTTTACTTGATAATGGGGTGGAAGTTGTAGACCCCGACACTAGTCGTATACAATAAATTGTTAAAAGATTGTGGGTTTTGGGACCTTTGATTTCCTATAATCATGATAAAAAATAGTTGTGTCCAACAACTTTTTAAAAACTACAATCTTTAATATATATGTTTGTGTATACTGTTTCACGGATGGAAATATGTAGTTGATGATTTATTCCGGTGTACATCCGTTCGTCTGTATTCGTTTGAAAGATCACTTGACGTTTCGTCAAAATCATATTTGGCTTTCTGAAAAGAGTTACTTAGTATCTTTTGGCTTTTGAAAGAAAAATATGTTCAATAAAAACATATTTCGTTGTAGATTAGGCGTATATACCTAACTTACCACAACAATCCACTTAATGTATTGAATTTCTTTATATTTTAAATACAGAACGTTAAAATGTCAATGACATGTTTATTTTTGGTAAAATTCAGTTAGTTACCTTGTAATAAAACCAGGATTTTGCAGGAATGGAACCATGTAATAATAACTAAGCTGTTTATTAGCTAAAATGCATGAACAGAAAACAGTAACTAACTGATTCTCTACCAAAAAATTATTGAAAGATTCGCTCTTTAAATATATTCAAATATGTAGTTATACTTTTTAACATAAAAAATAAATTCCTTTAAAAATATTGAGATTATTTTAAATAATAAATTAATATTGAATGTAATATTTAAAACATCAGTTAAAACCTAAATTTTTCGAAAATATTTTTTGATTTGAGGCTGAAAAATCAATACAAGTATAGTCTTAAACTAAGAAATAAAACGAAATAAAAACCTTCAATCTGGAATTTCACAGATAACAATTTCAGCTCGTAAGCAGAAAATGAAATCAAGCAACTGAAAAGTTCGTATGAAGGTGTTATACCTACTATTACATGCCATATAACAACAAAACATAAGTACATATTAATAAACCTTCAACCAAAATCTTAAGATTCAATATAATTTCATTAACTTAAATAAACCAGATAGTAAACAATGACTTATTCTGTTTAGTATAGAAAATATATAGAAATATAAGCACCTGCTGTTAATTAATGATAAATAAGTAATACTCACATTTGTTAAGAACTTTGCGCAGTGAATGAAGCTGAAATCTTGAATTTTAAACATTGAATTTACAACTTATCTTTACCAACATGCTATAATAATCTTACATCAAACAATATACTGAAATGTCAAAATTCAAATCAAGTCGCCACATCAAAGATAGTCAAGAGTTCAAGGTTGCCTATTTATCTTGAATATTAAAAGAATCTTTAAATTGAAAGTATAACATTAATTAAATATCAGAAATAAATTCATCAATTGCAACATAACTAATATTTTGGTGGCCAAACCATATTTACAAAGCAATGAAAGTTGCAAACTTGCAATAATCCAATGAATGGCCATTATTATGTAATATAAATTTTCCGGGGTTCCATTTCAATAGCATGACGATGTAAAATAACTTTAGGAACAGCTCAAAATTTGTTAATTTTTAGTGAACAACCAAAATACAGTTTTACGTTTTTAATCATTTAGAAATTACCTTAATACAGGATAAGCAATTTTGAGAAATATATGGAATAATACTGCTACCAATACAAAGCATACCTCAAAATTATATTAATATTTAGGTAAATCATGTCAATAGAAACACTAAAATATGTAACGCGTTAATACAAGATACTTTCCTGAAAATTAATATACTATAACATTTTTTAATAAAACATGTAATTATTCAGAATTTTCCAAAATCTTCAGAGTCAACTGTATAAAAAGTAACGATATCTGGCTACATGAACCGCACCTAATTCGGGAGATAAATTATTATCAAAGCTAGACTTTCATTACATAAATGGATAAAACAACATTAATGCGGTTTTCAGATCAATGCTGTTATTTTAGCATACAGTTGAGTGACCTATAAAATTTGATCAGTTAGTTCTGCTTTATGAGCACTCCTTGCCTCTGGCAACCGTACGTCCCGGAAATCCTGTACACGTGGTAAACTTCCAACAAAATGATGTTCATTGTGGGAAGTCAGTGAAAACGGGAATAAACAAAACTGAACATCGATATGCACAGTGAAACTTTGTTTTGTAAATTCTCAGATGAAATTTATAGGGTGAATAAAATTTTACGTTGTTTTTGTTGATATATAGTTACATTTAATATACAGCGTGGAATACCCAAATGGAATAAATTCGATAACGAATAAACGAGGGCTTGTACGGAAAAACGTTTGGTCACATCAATTCGTATTTTCAGATGCGCATTTTTTCTACAAAAAAAATATAAAGGCTGTGTCCGGTTACAGTGGCCCATACTAACTTTCTTATTTTAAATGTAATTATTTTATTTATTTTTTCGATTCTCCAGAAAATTCTAGACATAATTCATGTACAATGTCCTATATTTCTCTTCAACTGTTTCGGATATATAAAGTGTTTCAGATTTATTACAAAAATTAACATTAAAAAATATATTTTATTTCATAAATTCGCTAAATTACACTAATAACCTAATAAGTAATCCTGATTATTTCTTAATAATATAAAAAAATACTAAAAAACATTAATGTCAAGGTAGGAAAAGTTCAAACTGCTTGCCGCGAATGTCTTAGCAACATCCTAATCTGATATAGAAATATCTTCTAACGTTACTCAACATCTCAGGCGTGACTGATGTAATCGCAAGCGTGATTCGTCTTTTTAGGTCATCCAAGTTGAGGGGTTTAGTTCTGTATGAATCACATGTCCCCACAAAAAGTAGTCCAATGTCGTCAAGTCAGGAGATCGTGCTGGCCTTTCTATCGATCCGCGCCTCCCAGTCCACCTATGGTTCAGGTACTGCCGGAAATTGATTACGTAATGGAGCCGTGCTCCATTTTGCTGAAACCATATTATATTGGCAGGAACTTGTGGGTTTACTGGATCAGGATATAAGTTGCACGACATTATTTTGGAGCAGTTCTAAATATTTATTTCCATTCAAGTTGCCATCAATGAAAAAGGACCTAAGATATGAGTTCAGGATATTGCGTATGTTTCTCTGTCATCCAGTGAGGATTCTTATTAGACCAATAGCAGCAATGTTGATGGTTAACATGACCCTGAATTGTACATGTGCTCTCATCCTAAAACAAAACATCTTCTAATTGGATCACCTTGTTATCTAACCTGCCCATCATGTGTTCACAGAAATCATCTTCCATAACCTCCTAAGTCGACATCATTTTATAGTGATGCATTTTAATTTTCTTTAATACGCGAGAAATTGATGTGTGGCTAAATTTGAACAGTCGGTTCAGAATTATGTGGGTTTTCTTGAAACTCAAGCATAATATCCAATTTCGTATTATCACTTACAGCATTGGCAGCTACTTTTTTATCTGTCTTACATGACAAGGCTCGCGAAACTGCTTTTCTATTTTGCTAGCTAATTTCCGTGAAATAAGCCAGAAACTTCCATTTGTGTCCGTGTTTTATCTCGATAACCAATCATTTGTAGAATGGTTACTTTGTGCATTTCTGTTAAATGAAACATTTTTCTGATATTATTACGTACAGTTAACGAAATTCAAACGACAATAGCACTGACACTGATCACGACTGTCATGCAGGCACACAATACGATGCTCAGGCTATGAGTTTTGATAAAAATAAACAAAACTGTTTTATTTCAAATCAGTAAAAAGGAACGCAAGAATGATTTTTTCTTACTATCTCAATATCAATAGCTAAATAGGAATTAAGTATTATTGAGTGTATATATCGAATTTGTGAAATAAAATAATTTTCTTTTTTGTAATAAATCTGAAAACACTTAATAATTCCGAAACAGTTGAAGATAGGTGTAGGACATTGTACTTTAATTATGTCTAGAAATTTCTGAAGAATCCAAAAAATAAATAATATACAGGGGCTTGCATTTAAAATAAGAAAGTTGGTGTTAATCTGAATCTGGTAGACAATGTCCCTCGTTCCTCGAAGTTTCCTTGGACTTCTATCGTCTTGAAAAGGTTGATCTCACAACGTTTCAATAGCTTTGTATCTGCTATCGTCATCAGGTGAGTGATGGGAAATTCAGTTTATCCCTGGAATTTATACCTTTCATCGGTCATGCGTCGCCGGTCATGGTCATTGGGTCTCATCCGGTCAATTTAGCCTCCTCGTATCTGGTTGGTCAGTGGCCAAAGAAGGGGTTTCCAAATGTTTTTAATTTGGACGCTGGGCTCGCTAACTATATTCTTGTTCGAGATTATATATGCTGTCTCTATAAATTTTCTTTTATATCAATGCTCCTCCTTGTGAATTACCCTGGCCTGGTCCCATTTGATGTTGTGGTTAGCTAGCCCAGACTGCGTTAGCTCCGCCCTTTGAGTAGCTGTGCGGTGTTCCTTAACCCTGGTCGCTTTGTCTCTCCAATGTAAAGATTGCTACATTCACAAGGTATACTGCTCCCGGCCTCGTTCTTGTAATCTTGCTCTTTAGAGTGTTGCTGCGTTTGAAGATCATTCTGATTCCATATCTGTGTGCAATTTACTGGAAAAATAAATAGAAACCCCTAATATTAATTTTAGGGGGCAAATTACAGCATTAAATGGAAAACATAAAATTAAAATTATTTCTAACGCACCCTGTAATATATCAAATCAAAGGACTTATTATGACAAATACAAATATATTTTAAAAAATTACCCATTCCCCCTTTATTCCCCAAGCTATAAGTCCTCAATTTTTTTGTTTACAGGAAAAATACAAAGAAATATTAATATTGGGGACCAAATTAAAGGGCTCATTATAAGAAATACAATTATATATTTTTCATACTTTGAAAATTAATTGTTTACAAGATGACTAACAAAGTAACATATTCTCACATATACATTCAAGTCACAATGAATAAAATTATTTAAACTAATACACGTTAATAGTTGAAATTACAGTTTTCGAAAGGTTATGTGTCAAGACGGTATGCCTTCAAATAATTCACAATTATTTTAGCCGGAATAGATTTTTATTTATTAAAGAAATTAAATTAAAAAACCAAAAAAAACTAGAAATGGAAAATTTTTGTGAAACTTCAGCTTAATACTGATATCTCTATTATAATCTTAAAAATTGTATAAACATAACTATAGATTTACTTAGATAATATTTAATAATCATGTACATCGCACAGAGATGGCCTATCACGTTTTAAATTGTAATTGAATATATGGGCGAAAAATCAAGATTAAGTTGTGCATTCAAAATGCCTGTATTATGATTTTTGTGTGATCTCAAAATTTCCAGTTGTTCTAAATTATAAAGTTACAGTCCCTTATTCGCTCGGTGTAGAATCTTAATACAATTTGTCTCATTAAATTTTTAGTTGTTATCTAAGAGATGCTTTTGCAAAATGCGAGAAACCCCAAGAGTTATGGTTTAGACATCTAAGATGTTCCTTTAAACGTGTTTTAAAGCATCTGTAGCGGGTTACGCATTTTTCAAAATTATTTGGAATGCCTATATTTGATTAAATTCCCATATTTTGTTTTATTTCAATAGATTTGTCAATATGTCATGAACAATTGGGGGGGGGGATTTCATGACGTCTCCTTCTCCGGTTTCTCCTCCACTTAATTTCTGATAGACATATACTTTCGATAAACGAACCTCAATAATGTTCACAATTTGATGAATGGGCGACCAATAATATGCTTCAATACTGAAATGTTTTCAATCTAAAACCAACACGTGTAACTATTTTTTGTGAAATTTTCTCACGAATTCGGTGCAAAATGGAGAAGATTACAAACGACTTACCTTTTATTGCGTAGGAAAGGCTCTTTTAGAGAGGGCAAAATAAAAGAGATAGGTGGGACGAATTCTACGTTTAACACTGAATAAAAGTAATAATTGTAGTCAGAACGATTTTCAAAGCGTCCTAACAATGAATGCCTCGTTCCCAGTTGAAACGTAAACACGATGCAATGTTATCCGGTAATAAAATGTAAGGCTTTTAAGTGTTTTGTTGGTTTATTCACTACACATTCGTTTTTACAGGGCCGCTTTGTTCGTGTTTCACAGGAGAAAGTACCAATTTGTGACATCATTGTATATAGGCTATTGCTGATAAGCGGATTGACAGATTGCTTTCATTTTTTCAAATTTTTCACACATACATAAAACTAAGCTAATATGCTATATGTTATTACCTTTATAAACTTTATTTCTTAGTATTATTTATTTATTTATTGTATAGCACAAACCATAATTAATAATTTATAGATAAACACATCTACACATCTAGATATACAAATTTGGTCCGTAGATTCGACCGTTCTGGCCAGTGTTATATTCAAAGGGGATAGGTGATTCCTTTAAGGTGTATCATTTCATAGTGTTCAGGTGATTTGTTTCCTTGGTCGAAAAATCTTTAAAACTGTTTTACCCTGAGTCCTAGTTAATTTGGAAAAACCCAGGATGTACTGCATGGAGCCGAAGGAGCTTAACAGCCCATTTCTGAGAAATATTTTATATAACGACGGGACAAATCCCAATTTACTACATCTGCATAGGTGAAAACATAACGACATTCAATTAGGGCATGAAAATAATGAATGGTTAGTAAAATCACTCGATGTGATATGTTGTGCAAAAAAATAAGATTTCATTTAATTCCAACAAAATTTTAGTACACTAGAAGAACAACAATTTGGGCAATTCTTATATCTAGTAACGAGTTTAAATAAAGTCATTTGCAATAAAGTAAGTCCTGGTTCATGTTTAAGAGACATTTTGAAGTCGCTGCTATAGCCAATGGAAGAGATACAATATTAATTCTGATTTCGCCGGTGTTCTGCATTGGGAATACCTCTAATCAATTAAGTATGTTACGTTATATTTTTGCCTTAGCTACTCGTATAATTGAACGCGTTTAAGACCGGTCAAAATATTGCTTTTATTCGTTCGTCCGGTTAGCGATCGATAAGCTACTGATTGCGCGCCGATTTTTGAAGGATGTTTGAATTCGACCTGTGGAGACGAAGTGATTTATCGAATATTTCGTGTTTGGCATTGTGTGTTTCTTGACAGTTGTCATTGTCGTCGACAAGGCGGGAGGTGCGTGAGAAAATGGTGTGAGGTTAACTGGAGAAGTCAGGCAGTTGTTTTTAAGGGATTTTCCACTAGTATACTGGCGTTTGATAAGCCATCCGAGTTCGGGAGTTATATGGAAATCCCTACATTGTGTTCCAGCATATTGTAGTACTGTTGATTAGTTGCTGGGATACTTCTCTCATTGAGGATTTGAAAAACTTCTGTTGTTGCGTAATTCTTCAGAGTGGTCATGGTATTTGGGGCCACCCTCACAATGGAACCTTTGTGAGATTGGGGTTATAATTTGCTGTTCTATTACGACACTAGAACACAGACCTGGTTTGGCATTATGGTATCATGCCGATCATGGACTTAGCATGCAGATGAACTAGTTGTTGGTGCATACACGAACACCGTATTTCTGGTATTTCTATCATCAGAGTTCCGTGATGGAGTGAGCGCAAGGGACTCTAACTTCAGCTTCAGCTGTGGTTTCAGATAAGTGAAAATTTGTGTATCTGGTTACTGTTTCACTATCGGTTATTTTTACAATAATAATATAAACCGTAGTATTTGATTTGAAATTAGTAAGATGGAATTTGTTAACCGAAAGTAAAGACCATTAGCCTACTATCGGGTTTATTATTATTACTCTGATCAATTGCACTTACCCTCGAGCTCGAGTGTAGTATAGATGAGACATCAACGTCGGAATTTTGAATTTTATTGAATGATAAATATCAGGTAATTTATTATCGGTTCCCATTAATGTAGTATTTGATATTGACGATTATTTAAATATTCTATTGATTAGATTTATTGTATTAGAGGAATGTTTAAATAATTGTAACCGGGTTATTCAGGATCTCACATGTTTATATGTACAGTTTGAATCTCCGTCCATAAGTGTATATTTGTTTCATTTCATTTTTTTCTTTAGGTATATTTAACTTAAACATTCTAAAACTGTTTTGCATTAATAGAGTGCCCTATGGCATATTTTTAGCGCCTTGTACTAGTCTGTTCGCGCAAATTAAACTTATATTTTGGAACTGTTATATGCTTATTATTCCTTTTAATTACAACATTTAGTTATTTATATTTAGAAATCTAGCGCCCCCAAATTAGCAAAAATTACTACAGCAGATATTTTAGGACGGGTAGGTGTCCTGATTATGTGTATTTAGAAGATATAGGGGAATCTACCTGGCGCCCTTATTTTCTCTTTATTTATATTTATCCGCCAAGAAAAATCTGGCATATCCGTTCAAATAAAACGAACCCCCCCCCGTCTTCACTGAGACTAACGGACATACCTTCTTCTGCCCTTAGCATAACTAGGTAGGGTAGAAATTTGGTGTCACGTAACATTTGGGTGTGGCATTTTATTCAGCCAAGCGTGGCAAGTAGAATAGGAAAATGTTGATAAACTAGTTTTAATTTTCGATTTAAGATATGGCTACATATCTTTAAGTGAATATTATACCATTGTTATCTAAAGTATTGTTACGAAATGTACCCAAAGCCGACCCTGTTTCATTTCAGTACGACAACAATCGCATTGAGATAAAAAAAATGGTTCTCGAAATGACTCGACAGCTGTAGGAGTGATGACTGATTTTACTGGAGAGTTCGATGCTGGTTTTATATAGGAAGCAGGCCACGATCGCGAGTTCAGTTGATTGAGCGAAGAGCTTATATGTAAAATTGTTATTGTGATATTTGAATCAGCTGTTGTATATTCGATGTAAATAAAAGTTTCTGGAAAAGTGAAAGTGAATATTAGTTTTATAATTTTAAATTGAGCGCGCGGACTTTACAACAAATTTGGTGATCAGAAGTGAAGGATTAAGTGCAGTTAAAATCGTAATTTGATTTATGGAAACACGGAGCATGCAAGAAATGGACGAACTTGCCAAAAAAATAGTCAAGCAGGTTACCGAGGGACTAGACGAAACAATAGCCCAGATTCTAGAAAAACGTGACAAGAAGGAGAAACAACATCAAGAAGAAATACAACAAAGGTTAGTAAAATCTTTTGATGAAAAACGTAAAATAGAATTAGAAAATCTTTTCACTACGATGAAAAGCGAACAACAGAATTTAATTGAAGGATTGTTTTCGAAATTTGAAGAAAAACGACAAAATGAATTATTTGATGAACAGAGACAAAAGGATTTAAACATATTTGAACAAAAACAAGATCAAATTGAATTAAGTCGACACGAAACTGAACAGAAAAGTCAACTGCAATTCGAACAATTAATGCAAATGATAACAGTTAATGAAAGAATGCAAATAGTTGAGTCAGATATAAAAGAGATAAATGATGACATTAAGACCATAAAAAATACCGTGGATACTCTTGAAACAAAAGTTCCATCCAAAGCCAGGTAAAATTTGAAATCAGTTCAATTCAAGATCAAATCAGTTCCATCAAGCAAACAGGACACAGTGAAGTACAAGATAAAATCAGTGCTATCCAAAATAAACTAGAAACAGAAATTAAAAAAATGCAACAGGACTTACAGCGAGGAAAATACCAGAACACCTTGAGTACCAACGGTTCCTTTAGTAAACCACCCACATTCGACGGCAGTTCATCTTGGCCCATGTATAAACGGCAATTTGAAGCCGTGGCTACAGCTAATGGATGGGATAATCAAGAAAAATCTACTTCCCTGGTAATTTCGTTAAGAGGTCCGGCCCTAGAACTCCTCCAAAGCATTCCAGTCGAGGAACAAGGCAATTTCGACAAGATCACCGCCATCCTGGACAAACGTTATGACAATCAATCCTTGAGCCAGGTATACCAAGTCCAACTGAGTGGAAAAACGCAAAAATCCGATGAAAGCCTCCAAGAATTCGAAGCAGAAATTAGACGGTAAGTTCACTTGTCCTACCCAGACCTGCCAGAGGAAACGAAAGACCAGTTGGCCACACAGAGTTTCATAAACGGCATCAGAGATGTGGAAGTACAGCGAAATCTTAGACTACGTGGCGTCAAGAAAAGTAATGAAGCTCTACTTCGGGCTTTGGAAGTAGAGGCCGTCATGAACATGCCCAAGCCGAGGGTCTGAGCAGTTTCCTTTAATCAGGAAGAGTCAGAGTCACCATTTCAAGCGCTGCTGGCTGATCTGAACAAAATATTAGAACGGCCACAAAGAGCTGGCACTAGAAATCGTTATGGGCTCAATGGGACTCTCTAAGAGTAGACAATGGAATGCTCAAGCGAGTTTGGGAAAGCGCTGATGGACGAGATATCAAGTCCCAACTGGTAGTTCCGAAGAAAAAGGTACCAGCCATCCTGACCGAAGTACATGATGGAATTACCGGAGGCCACCTGGGCATGAATAAAACCCATACAAAGTTCGCCAGCGGTACTGCTGGGTGAATTACTTCGAAGACGTCAGTGCTTGGTGCCGCAAATGTGCCATCTGTGCAGCCAGTAAGGGCCCGAAGACCCGGACCAAGAGCAGAATGCAGCAGTACAATGTGGGCGTCCCATTTGAGAGAATTGCAATCGATGTCGTTGGTCCGTTTCTCGAATCTGAGAGGGGGAAGAAATACATTCTGGTCGCAACGGATTCCTTCAGCAAATGGCCTGAGGCATATGCGATACCCAACCAAGAGGCAACCACGGTAGCGACGGTGCTAGTAGAACAACTATTCAGCAGGTTTGGCGTCCCGATGGAATTACATTCAGACCAGGGGCGTAAATTCGAATCGAATGTATTCCAGAAGGTCTGCACGATATTGGGGATCAGGAAAACGAGAACAACACCATTACACCCACAGTCAGACGGAATGGTGGAAAGATTCAACAGGACCTTGGAACAACACCTATCCAAGGTCGACAGCAATAACCAGTGTGATTGGGATGAGCATATTCCCCTATTACTGTTGGCATATAGCTCTGCTGTACATAATAGTACAGGCCTGACCCCAGCCAGGGTCCCATTCGGAAAGGAGCTGCGATTTGGCATTTGGCTCCCCCGAAGAACCTCCCCAAGACATCGACGATTATGCAGACCAGCTCCGACATAACATGCTGGCAATACACGAATTAGCCCGAACGCAGATGTTGGCCACCAGTGACCGGATGAAGACGCGATACGACCTCAAGGCCAATTCAGTTGGGTTCCAGGAGAGGGACAAAGTCTGGCTCTACAACCCCGAACGGAGCAAGGGTAAATCTCCAAGGCTTACACCCGCCTGGGATGGTCCATAAAAAGTTGTCAAGAGGCTGAATGACGTCGTCTACCGGTTCCGTCGAAACCCCAAGACTAAATTGAAGGTGGTTCATTTAGATCGACTCGCTCCCTACCATGGAGAGGATGTTTCTGATCGGAACGATCAGAATTAAAGTGAGGGCAGTGTTACGAAATGTAGCCAAAGCCGACCCTGTTTCATTTCAGTACGACAACAATCGCTTTGAGATAAAAAAAATGGTTCTCAAAATGACTCGACAGCTGTAGGAGTGATGACTGATTTTACTGGAGAATTCGACGCTGTTTCTGGAAAAGTGAAATTGAATATTAGTTTTATAATTTTAAATTGAACCCACGGACAACAGTATTATAAACTGCAATCGTCATCTTCGTCATCATCGTAAACTTTTTATTCATTTCTAAAGTTGAACCTGGCAATCTCCAATCGGATCGGTTTTGTGCTGTCTGCAAATAGCTGGTGGTAATTCTCTTAAAGTCATCAGTCTAGCGTGTTCGTGGTCAACTAATGTTCGGTTTGTCTTCTCTCTATCTCCATTCTGGAAGTATGCTGATCGACCTAATAACCCTATTGATATGTCCTTCCCAGTTCTATCAGGGTTTTGCCATATTTGTTACATTATTTGACACCCCGTACGTCTTTTTAGCTCCACATGTCTAATTTTATCTCTTTGAATGACTCCGAGCATCAAGCTCTCCATGCGTTTTTGCCCTATTCTTTGATTTCAAGCAGCCTTTTTCTCAGAGATAATATGTCTGCTTGGTATCGCGTTTCTTCATCCTTTCGCTTTAAGTTTATTTGAACGTCATTTTTGAATATGAATTTTAGTGTTCCATAAGCTGCCCTTCCTTGTATTTTGTTTTTATCATTATCCCTACTTTAATTTCATGCGCGAGATACACCACATATTTTTCTACTACTTCTACAGTTTCCTCTCCTCTTTTCAGTCGAGTACTAGGAAACAGGTTTGTCACACGTTTGTTCTTGATCATGTTTAAACTTAGACCGATCTTTAACCAGATGCTGTCGAATTCTTTTAACATTTCTTTGTGATTTGTACATGTCATTATCCCTACTTATTTTAGTTTCATTCGCGAGATACACTTATTTTTCAACTAATTGTAGGTTCTTTTCTCTTATTTTCAGTCGAGTTCAAGGGTCAGATTTATCATACACTTGTTCATCACGTTTATACTTAGACCGATCTTTGAGTAGGTGGTGTCGAATTCTTTTATCAACATTTCCCTTATTTCTGTCCGGTTATCTGCAACGAGGACCATATTGGTGAATAACTTTGGTATCCTCTTGTCGTACTCGTCTTTAGCTTTTTATTGGTATGCGCTGTAAATGTTCTTCTGCTGTAGTCTGTAATTTAACTTTGCCAATCAAAAGATGTATTTAAATCTACAAAATCGCGTGCTAACTCTCTGTTATACTCACCTGATTTTTCTATTTTAATTATTAGGAGATGCTTTTCAGTCCTAACGTTTTACGATTTACTACTAGTTCCTTTAGTTGGTAATCATCTAAATTAATTTCCAGCCTTGTTGTTTTAGACTAGTTTTAAAGATGGATCTTATCTCCTTTTTGTGTAGTAAAATATCGACATCATTGTTCCACTTCAAGGGTATGGATTCTTGATTCTTTTTTTAGTCGTTGAAGGAAGAGTGGGGTTATAAGATGTTTACTGCCTATTTAAATCTGTACCGGACGAGGGTTTTGTATAGTTCACGATAGAACTCTTTAAAGATGCGAAGCATTTCTTCTCTATTCGATATCAGTTCTTCCTACTCAGCTTTTAGCTTACTGATTTTATATATTACGTTTTTTAGATTCTTTCTGAGCACTTTTAAACTTTTATTTCTCTCGATTGTTTGTTCCATTCATTTTTTGAACTTCCTGGGATCTTTTCTTATTGATTTCCGAAATCGTTTCTTGATAATTTCTCTTAGTTCGTTGTTAGTGGTATTTAGTTGACCCCGCATTATCCTTCTTTCCTCAACTAGAGGGTTTCTTTGTGCAGAGCTTTTCTCCTTTTTGATTTTTGGTAATATTTTTCTGTTAGCTCTTTACTATGACTTTAATGATAATATACTTTAAGGTATTTATGTTCTGATCTATTGGCATAGTATTTTGTAGTTCTTTATTGACTTTCACTTGATCTGCCTCTACATTTTGGGGAGTCGACTATAGTGGAGTTTTTCTTATAATGAGATATCGCTCTTATCTGAAGCGTATTTCTATTTTAATTCTCACCATTTGATTATCGTTACCCATATTGAATTTCTTTCGTACAGTCACGTCTTTGATAATCCGCTTTTTGTAACAAATTATTACATTTTTTGTACTTCCATTTGAACATTTCCGATTCCATTTTCTATATAGTTTCTTGTTGTTTATGTCTACATTTAGTAAGTTTTGTTCACAATCATTTTGTCCTAGAGTTCCAACTGTCTCAATGCTCTTCCAATATTTTTTGTTTATAGTCCCATGTTGGCGTTGAAGTCTTCACGTATAAGATGGAAATGTGTAATTCGGAGCAAAAGTTATTTTTTTTAGTTTTCTTCCTCTTTGTGTTGACTGTTGGGGCATATAGTTTAATGTTTTCGTTCAGTGATTTTTAGTGGCAACTGTTCCATTTGGGTTGATTAGCTTTCTGTATGGAAGACTTTGTATTTTTTATGATTTTATGGAAAAAGCTACTCCTCCTACTGAATGAACGTCATCGCTTTTATTAGGGTAGGGTTGATCTATTATAGAATATTTAGACTTTCTAACTGTTGTCTGACCTTTTGCTCCTATCATGTCTCATCTGATCATTGCCATTTCGTCCTCTATCTCAATAAATCGTTCTTCTGTAGCTTGACTGACTCCTTGTGTTTTAGGTCATCATGTATAGGATTACCAAATTGTAATAGTTCATGTGGATTTAAATGAACTGAGCCTTTCCTAGAATTCCGCCAGGCAATTCTTACTGAAGGAGTTGGATTCAAATTTACCCACCTGGGAATCTATTCTGTCATTTTCAAAATTCGTCATTTGTTTGGTTTTTTGTTAGAAGTTATAAGGCAGACCAAACGCCGCGCTAGTCCTATTTGGCAAAATTGGTTGGGAATACTAGGCAGAACATGGATTTAGCAGGAGAAATGGGAAGGATCAATGATTTCCCCCATATAGTCTTGGTGAAAAAGTCAAGGCTCACGTGGGACGAGTCAGGCCTCTGAGGTAGAAAGGGCTATAAATCACATGGTATCAGTAAATGCAATGAAATCTCTTTGAGTTTTAAAAGTTTGAAGCTATAATTTAAGTTATGAATACTTTGACGATTGGGTCAGGAGGCAAAATAGGTTACGCAAATAGCACCCGAAACATAATATATAACAGGTAGCACTTAGAATCGTAATCCGATTATATTGAACAAAACATTCCGTTGTAGACGCAGGTCACTTGAAGAATTACTACTTTTATGGTCAGGCTGCCTCTTTGATCTCCACTTAGGCGACACTCCATCTATTAATCCAGCCAGTTAATTAACCGTAACCTGACTTTTGGCATTCTAACGCAATGGATTATCCAGGGGAGCTAAGGCAATATAAGGAAGTTTTCGGCACATAAATTCTGTCCCGTTTCTAGACAGAAATGAAATATAAATTTATATTCCATCGGTTGCAGAGTAACTATTTCAATTCTATATATTAAACTAAATAAATAAATACTAGTGTTGATTTTTTCGTGGAGCTGACTCGAATTAATTTAGAATGAAGAAATCAACTTGTTTACTGATATAACGAAAATAGTATAGTGTACAGTATTAAACGGTAAGTCATACGATATCGTTTATTTAGAAAAAAGTTCTAGACTTTTTGCTGGAATATTTCCATTAGTTTTTGAGAAATAGCGTGAATTATGAAACACGTCCAAATTAATTTTGTTGATTATATCAAAAACTTTTGAGATTGGAGACAGTTTCAATTTGTAAGTTTTGTAACTATTCTGTTCTACACCGTGTGTCTTAAAATCTCATTTTTACTGACACCTTTAAATTTATAATTCGTTTTGCCTATTGAATACAAATGCTTGTTGCCTTTTTGCTTCTTGGGCCAGCTTTTTTGTCTAATTTGTAAAATAAACCTTCAATTAGATCTGTTGTTCTCTTTTCATGGTAGTAACAAGATCATGTATTTCATCTATTGTGGTTAGAAGATTTTCCGTATCATTGTAACATGTCTTATCAACAGCGTACACTCTTAAATATCTTCTATACATTTTTTAAAATTTTATTCATTACACTCTCTGCACATCTCCACGTTTCTCAATTCCGACACCAAATATTACGTATTTCGTTTAATCGCATGAAAATTAGTTCAACTTCAACCAAATCTTTTTTATTTACTTCAAGGTAAAAATTATTATTAAATAAGTAAAAGAAATGACCTAAATACTTCCTTCTGGGATTCTGATTTCTCTTGAATGGCCATTCAAGTTCAATGAAATGTTTATAATAAAAATGCAATAGTATTAATTTGTTGGCTATCTCATTCTTTCTATTGTTTTATTTATTATCACATTATGATGGTTGTTTTTCAATTTCTTTTTAATACCAGAAGAAACTGTTTAAGGATTTCACGTCAAGTTTCTTCCAAAATCTTCCAAACTATTAGCCGGATTTACTCTAGACCTAACTGACTTTCCTTTCTTAGTATATTTACATTTTTATTGCTAAAACGTATATTAGTTTCGTTTTCGATCTTTATCTTTGTCATTGAAATGTTGGATATTATTTAAATGGGTTTGCATTTTCTTGAAGTGAAGCCATGCAATGATGGTTTTATACTTCACTGGACTTTTACATATCAATTCGTATTTATTCAATAATTTATTATATAATGGCAGTTTTTTCATTATTTACTTCTAAAATATTGCTATGCTTGATCGGTTTCAAATTGTTGTTGTTCTTCTTCTAAAAACCCTATAGTGGTTGGGGTTGATCTTGAACCTTCACTGTTATTGACCAGATACCATTTATTTAACAACAACTTAACAATTTAAGAACTTAACAACAACTTCTTATCCTATGTACTTAATAAATTTCTAGTTAACAAATACTCTTTAGGTAAATTTCTTCAAAAAAATTATATTCAAAAGGTATATCCACCTTTGGACTTTCGGAGTGGATACTAAACTCACTAGCAAACATTACCGCTAGAGCGGCCATTTTATGGATTCCTCTAGCCAAGAAATTGAGGATAAATCTTTTGGGTCCGTTTAAATCTAAAATTATTGAGAACCGCACATCACAGAAACTTCAGTTAACGCTAAAAATCACTATCACGGCATCCAAAACAACTTTTCTAAAATCCATAATATCGTCATGATATTAGCGGCACTTATAATGAATAAAATCGACAAATAAAGAATTTCTCATTGACACCACACCATTATGACTCGGTTTACAAGAACATTCATAACAAGCTAATTGGCCTAAATAAAGTCAAAACTCATTAACTTTAATTGCCCTTTTGAATTTCTGTCATTCACTTGAACACGACAGTAAATCAAGGGCTTTTAAAGCACTATAATCCTAATTGGAAGAGACAACTGAATTCCGAGAAAACTTCTGATAATATCTCCTTTTTGTATTTACAATTTGGTTTTAACGGAATCTCTGTTCAAGAAAACTCACTTTATGATTAATTCAAAGTTGTTTCTTATTACAGTTTTGGGGTAAAATTTCTTTACTATGAAAAAATGTGCAGAAATTGTGAGGATATTTGTTAAATTTCAGTTATGCGTATCTAAGCGGAAGCAAAAATACAAGCCAAGAATTTGATAGTACTTTTAAATCTTTTATTCCCAAGGTTTACAGGCAGGAGTTTTGTGTGCTCTGTGAAACTTTTATATGAATTCGGTGGAAAATCGATGTGAATAAATAGAGGTTTCCTTTTTGATTGTGTGCGAATAGCGCTTTTAGATACTATGCGGATGAAGGCAATGAATTGGACAGTTACAGGTACACATGGAATAAATGTGAAAACTCGACTCGGGATATATAGCAATCTACCACAAACATGAAAACGTAATTCCCTTTGAAAACATAAGCAATGTAATAGACTCTATATTGCTCCTAAATGTTTTACCGTTATACTTGCACCAACATTGTTTTTTTCAAGCTACCAGTGTACTTAAGTTAACTAGAATCGCCTGTGGTCCAAATTCGACCAATTGTGTCAATGAATAATGAACTTCAACTTCTGGTTCATATAATAATAATTCAGCTTTTAACAGTTAAATTACTATAGAAAATAGAATAAAGGTAAATGACAATACCATTTGAAAGTATTAAATAGTTATGAAGTAGAAATTGTATATCTAGAAATTACAAAATAACATGTTTTAATTGATTACCTACTATTCAATTTCTATTTGTACCTTTAAGAAATAGTACAGGCTGACCGAACTTTACTCGTAAAGGATTCATAAAAAAGGTCGGTAGATATATTCATATAATCGGACATTTGCAGTGTAAACTATTTTTTCTCAAGATGAAATGTTTCAGTTTAATCTCAATTCTCTAACATTTATTAAACTACTGATTATAATAATTCCACTTTATAATATATATCCACAAACCTTTATATATTACTGCCAATGGATTACCAAATAAAAAAATGTTTGCTAACATTTTTGTAACCACCCTATGTAACTATAATTCTACTCTGGACTATTTTTAACATTTATTGAGCCGGTAAAAGTATAATTCCACTCCAACCATTCTATACATGCGAGTGCCTATGAGCCACCATATTTACTATTTTTCTTTCTAGTTTTTTTTTACTTTCTTGCATAACTTTATTTCAATCATCAAATATATGCAACTCATGATGGGCTACCCAATATACCATTTCCTCTTCTAACATTTTTTGTAATCACCGTGTATGACTATAATTCCTCTCACACTATGATGCATCTATCCTATATATGCAACTTCTTTTGGGCTCCGAAGTGTTGCTTTTCGCTCTCTCTCTCTCTCTCTCTCACACACACACACACACACACACACACACAAACACTTACACACACTTTTTGTAATTTTCTGGAAAACTGTAAATCTCATGTTATAGACAATTACATGGTAATCTGTAATGTTTGTACTCAACTCATGAGGATCGGAAATAAAATGTATCAATTAGCTTTATTAGAACCTCTAAATAGTTGCTTCTGTAAATGCGCAAACTTCTTATAAATACATTTAATTTGATCACTTTAATAGTTGCTGTCGTTAACCTTTTTGTAAAAAAGTAACGTCATAAATGACTAGAAAAGGTGGTTTTTAGAGCATACATCTTAGTAAGTAAAAGTCGTTTATTTAAGCAATATTTATACTTCGCTACATGATTGTACAGGATTGGGTTTTACTGTGAACTGCTGTCAAATTTCGAGCATTAGATTAATGCTTAAGGTAATAGACGTCATCTCACTTCGACTTTATCACTAATTTATATTTAATTTAGTTTTTTTAAGAAATAAATAAAGATTCGTTATATATTCTGCAGATCTACGGAACAGTAGCTTTTGAATGGTATACATTTCATTAACCTCCTTTCAAAATAAAAGCCGAAAAAGGGGAGGTGCTTTTTCCTCTTCACGTATTAATAATAGTATATGATATATGATTAACAAGCGCACCAAAATCATCCTCATTCATTTTGTAGACAATAGTAAATTGCTTGCATTTAGGAACGTATAAAACTCCTGCAACAGAATACGTGTAAGGTTTCGCTTATTATTACTTAGACAATCAATGCAAGGAAGGTACCACTGCAATTATTTAAATGATATTTATATTATTATCACAAAATATACAGCTGGAAATAGTAGGCTTCAAAACGAGTGAGGTTCTGTATTTAATGTTGCGTGTATATCTTTACATGAATAATTCCAGGAACATCACTCGTATTGAACATTGAAAATTACAGTTTGGCTCTTGAAACCACGTTTAGTACAAAAATAAAAGTATTTTTTATAGGTACAAAACTTTCCTTTACACATTAGTGACACACCATAGGTTCCACAGGTTACCCAGTCTACGGAGCATGAAATCACAATAAGAATTTGTAACTGAACAGTATCGGACCGCCTCCCTACCTCAGAAAATACTGACAAGGGAAGAGAATTACTCAGACAAAACTTGAGGGATATTTATCTTGTTATCTAATGCTTACCTCAAATGTGATTTGTTAGTGAAGTTAGTGAAGATCAGTTTTTAATTCAAAACACAGTTCAAGATAAAATCAGAGCTATCCAAAACAGAGTAGAAACTGAAATTAAACAATTACATCCAGATTTGCAGAGAGGGAAATACCAGCACACCGTGAGCACCAAAAGTTCCTTTAGTATACCACCCACATTTGTTATAAACGGCAATTTGAAACCGTGGCTACAGCTAATGGATGGGTTGACCTAGAAAAATCTACCTCACTGGTAATTTCTTTAAGAGGTCCGGCATTAGCGCTCCACCAATGTCTTCCAGTCGATGAACAAGGAAATTTCGACAAGATCATTGTCATCTTGGACAAAAGATACAGCAATACGATTTCGAGGTTGGACATCTTGCCGGTTGTTTGCATAATAATGTCGAAGCCCTTTCAAGAAGACCCTATAGAGTAGACATTGTCTGAAGACTGAACAGCGAGAGGGTATCTCAATCAGACAGATTCGAGTGCAGGCCAATGAAGACTGGACAACGGAACAGTGAATCCAGGTCCAAATGACTGATTCAGACATCGAACCATTTCTGTCACTTAAAAAGAGAGGGGCACTCAGGCCACGACGGGACGAGGTAGCTAGATACTCGGGTGTTCTGAAATCGTTATGGGCCCAATGGGACTCTCTAAGAGTAGAGAATGGAATGTTCAAGCAAATTTGGGAATGCCTGAAGGCCGAGAAACCAGGTCCCAACTGGTAGTCCCAAAAAAGAAGGTTCCAGCTATCCTGAACGAATTACATGATGGGATTACCGAGGGGTGATCTGGCATTAATAAAACCTTAGATAAAGTTCGCCAGGGGTACTACTGGGTAAATTGATTTGCAGCGCAGTTAGTTGTGCGGAAAGTTCAACAATTTGAGAAATCAATTAAAAGGAACAAGTATAGTTTACGCAAACGTGAAATATGATGAAGAATATTTCACGAAATTTAGCCTTACAAATGAACCGATATGCTATCCAGGCTCATTGCCTAACTGATGACGGAACAAACTTGTTGTAAGCTGACTCAACAGTCATGAAAACTTTATATTCACTTGATCTCATAGATCGCAGTCAACATCACGAATAAAATATCTTAATATGAAAATACACCCTTAAAGTTCGGACAGAGTCATAATTAAATAGAAATCATAATGAAATTTTTCCCACCCAATCCATTACAGTAGTCAAATATGAAAAAATTAACGTGAACTTCGACTGACTTTAAAGTTCTGGGTCAAGGTAAAATCGAGGTCAGCTGTTATAAAGTACTTAAAACTCCTCTCTTGGTAACTCATTATCATAATATAGACGGTCGTAGATAAGTAAGTTCTAGGGACATTACAAACATAGATTTTATCAAAATTTAAACAATGTAAGGATTATAAATGCTAGGGGCATTTTTATTAACTTCCATGACGCATTGCTTAGCATCGAAGTGTGTACCGAGAAATATTAAAACAGAGTAATACTTTTAACAGAACGGGTAACAGACACAAAGTAAAACTTGAACCCTCGCATTAAGCAACTTTAAAACCATCCCAAAAACAAACAAAATCATATATGTTGCCTATTACTCGAAAGCCAGTACATATAAAAATACAGCTAATGCAAGCACTCTCACTGTCAGTGACAAGTCACTGGGAAGATCAGTTAGGCTACTAACCCATAGTCTTTCAAAATACCTGTTGTAGTAATATATGAAACGCCTGTTTTCGGAATAATTTGTAAATTCAGCTCATTTAGCACCAATAAGTTCATTAGTCATAGTAAGAAACGTCCTGCTCCATCTCAAAACTGTCATCAGTTGTAGTAAATGATACTCCACACAACGAAAGAAACGAGCCCAAACTCAACTACCCTAGCACATTCCGCCATAGTAGGTCTGTATTTTTTGGTATACCTGAAAGCAAAAACGCAACTAGTTTTATAAATTTTCTTTAGATTTAGGAGTAATTATTAGATAACGATACGAAACTCAGAATGCCATCATTCAGTCCCAGTATCTTTACTTTTCGCTAAGGGGTTTGAATTTCGTTAAAAAAATGCCGCTTGATATCTGGGGCGATGTTTGTACCAACCGTCCTGGGCACTATACTCTGGTAGGCGATATCATATTCGTGTTTAGCGAGCCCTTTTATTAATTACTTATGAAATTTAATCAACTGCCACCTCTATATGCGCTAACAAAAATGGATTTTTGTTCTTCTGCTAAGTATATATCATCTTGGTTAAAGTAAATCACGGTTATCTGTTTTGAAATTAAACAAAAACAATTATTACCAATAGACCCTATTAAAAGAGTGCAAATATTTTCTATAATACTTTTTAATAAGGAATACATTTGCCTAATGTTTTTGTAGCATTCCATTTTGTGTGTTATATTTTTAATTTGATATCAATTCATTTTACTGCTTTGAGTCCTTAGATGTACATTTTCCTTTTTTCGATTACTTACAGGTCAGTTGCTATTTTCCAAAGATTACTTTTTCACATTGAAGTGTAATTTAGTGAACTGAGTGTCTACTTTGCTATAATTTCACTTTCAGTGAACTAAAGTGTGCCATTAACTTTAGAAAAAAAAATTATGTACATAAATATGGTGTTTTCATGTAATAAAATTTAACATAGTCTTTCAAATGTCTACAATAAAGGTTATCAATTACTTAAAATGTATTTTTTTGTTTGCTAATCGACTACTCTGAAAATGCTTAATTAAGTTTGATAAATTAAATCGTATTGTTTTAAAGAATGTCATATGGAGGTAGCATATAAAATTGAGATATACGAGCATTGTTATTAAGAGACTGCCGTATAATGAATCTCCAACGATTTAACTGATGTACACAGTGACACTTATAAGGATAAAATTATTTAAGAAGAACTATTGCATATTGCTGCTCGTAGTTCCTTGCAAATGATAAAAATTCACACGTGTCAATGACTACCTGGAATTTACTTTAGAAATCTCTGCCACATTATAACATTTTAAATTCTGTCCAAAATGCTGTCAGTGGTGATATTCAGATTTCACTTTAGTTCACAGGGATTGTGTAAATTGATTCAGCTTGCACATATGGGTTTATACATGAATTTACAATATCCCAATGCAATATAGTTACGTCTAACGTTAATTTAAAATTCCGTACTTAAAGTATAAAATTTATAATGCACGTACTATTGTTCTATGCGAAAATAATATATTTGGAGACAAATTTTCTCATGGAATAGAACTCATTCTAAACTCACTATTTGAAAATAAATGACAGGATATCAATATTCCTGTAAATAATTTCACGTTTCTTGTAATCCTATTTAAAATTAAAAATACTTAGAATAAAAGTATCCTTTCAAAAATAATAACATAATTTCGCAAATAAATTTGTTGTTACCACATAAATTCCGAGTTAGGTTGATAAAGAGCATTTATAACGCAATAAGTTTTATTTCCTGTGTTAATACCATTGAAAACGTCTGATTTTGACCTTGAAACGTTTGGACTTTTGAGATATACAGAATTTCAAGTTTATGTAGTGGTATTCCCAAAGAACTCAGAATCAGTTAAAACCAGAGATGCCACAATTATCGTTCAGAAAACAGCAATAAGTTTTGCAGACTTGCAAGTGCCAAATAAATAACGAATATTATGTAATTTTAGACTCCAAAGGACCAGGCACCTTTCTTATGGAAATATGGACTTCCGTCAAATTGTTTGAAATTTTGGTATGTTGTAGAAGTTAATGTTCTGACAAAAAGAGTCGTCCATGGGCTCAAACAGTTTCTATGACTAGTTTTCGAGATACAGGATGTTAAAAATCGAAAATGTCGCCTCTTTAATATCAGATTTCGCATGATAGATGTGTTTCATTTCGGTTAGTGGAGAAATTGTGATTTGTACATTATTGGACATAAATATTTCACAAAACAATTGCCATAAATTTTGCTGTAGTTATAAATTATTATTATTATATATTATAATTTTTTTTATTGCAACGATGAATACATAAAATGCAATCTCACAGTTAATAAGAAATGAGTTCTTAGACGTGTTCATATATTATACAGTCGTGAATATAGCTATGGTAAGCACATACCATTTTTTACCATTAATGAGTAACCCTGTATAAACTACAATACTTTGGTTTGTACAATTTTTGCAAACCTGTAGAATTTAGTGTGATGAGTCGTAGTTTTGTATAATTTAAAATAAAAATTCCATGACGCTTGGTTTATATAGGGTTACTTATTAATGTGAAAAATAATAGATGCCCACTTTAGCAATATTTACAACTCACATTGTATAATGTATGAACATACCAAAATTTTTTTTCACATTATATTAACAGAGCAATTAGATCTTCTTATGTATTCAACGTTATAATAAAAAATGAGTTGTCTAAAAAAACATGTTATGTATACGGGAAACACCCTATTATAAAAAATAATGTATTGTATTTTTTTGTGCAATATTTATGTCAAACAATGTGCAATAAACAGAAATAAAACACAATCTATTATGAGAAATCTTATACGATAAAGGTGACATTTCCGAAGTTTAATACTCTATATCTCGAA
This sequence comes from Octodonta nipae, assembly GCA_034190945.1. NCBI lineage: Eukaryota > Metazoa > Arthropoda > Insecta > Coleoptera > Chrysomelidae > Octodonta > Octodonta nipae. The sequence goes on along the minus strand of CM067217.1, from coordinate 60,649,851 downwards.
AATTAGTCATACAATTTTAATAATATTCTGCTCAGTAAAATACATTTGTTAACGTACAAATGTAATAACATGCAAATTTGACGGAAGGAATTTAAAACTACAGGATCGTATAAAACATAATTTTTTCAATATTTATAGTTTTTGCAATCAGTTTAACATCCCCTTGAATGTAAAGAGACGGATAATATATCTGTTTAATGTCTTATTAAAATTGCAGCACGAATTGTTCGTACGGGGTGACTCCTTAATAGGAAAAAATAATATATGCCTTCTATAGCTATATTTATGGCTCACACTGTGTAAATATGAAGCACTTCCAAGAAATTATTACTTCAACGAGATATTAATTGTGCAATAGCATCTTCTTATGTTTTCAACGTTGTAATAAAAAAAATGTTTTTTTCCAGAAGCACATGTTACGTATTTTTGAAATACCCTGTAATACAGCAAAATTTATGGCAATTGTTTTGGGAAATATTTATGTCCAATAATGTACAAATCACAATTTCTCCACTAACCGGAAATTAAACACATCTATAATGCGAAATCTGATATTAAAAAAGCGGCATTTTCGATTTTTAACATCCTGTTTGAGCCCATGGACTCTCTTTGTCAGAACATCAACTTCTACATGCGAAAGTTGCCTGATGACTATAAGCTAAATGCTCTTTGCGGACAATTTTCTCTCCAAGCAATCTGGCTGCCCTGTCTATTAACATGAGCATTTTATTTTATATAATAAGTTTACTTATATTGTAAAACTTCTCACTCTACACTCGTTCTCAATATAAGCTTTAACTATGGCAAATTCTCACACTACTGCGTGCTTGCGTACTCTTAAAAATCTGGAGGCAAACATTCATTATAATGTCTTACTAGAACATATAATAAAACTTGGAAGAAGGAATCTTAACACAAAAAGTAAACCAGGTGCTCTAACCTGAACGTTTATAGAGCAATCAATGTACAAACTAACATGAAGACAAAGCGCCAGTTAACTCTATTGTACCCAAGAACAAGAATAACAAAAGGCGCTACAGATAATAAGAATAATGCTTCTGTGTAGCGAAATAGTCATTATTTACAGATTATTAAAGGAATGTCACATCGTACATTTTGGGTTAATGTATAATTAGCGCTAATTTGATACAATAATATTCACCTACTCATATTATATGGCTGTCTCATATTCTCAAATATACAGGAACTTAATCTATTGATAATATCAGAAACATTAACTCCATTCAAACTTTTAAAGTTAAATATTGCTACAAAATTCTTTTTAAATTTCCAAAAATTAAGAAACCTTCGAAATTAATCATTCCCATCAAAACAACACCAAAACATAAAAACTTGATGAAATAAAAAAGATCAATACGACGATAGCTCCGAAAATTCCAGGGATTTAAAAAATGCTAAAGTTCGCGTGAATTAGAAATCGAATACAGTCTAAACTGGTCGATTGAATTGTATATAAGACTGTGACTATTTTATGTGAAGCAGTTTAGTTTGGGATCAGCGTGTAGTACTCCAGCTGATAATTTATTTTGGTTAAAATAAAGACATTAAAAATGAGACTTAATATTAGTGAAATTGAACCCACGGAATCCATTGCAATACTTTGATTCTAAACTCAGTTATTAGGTTATCTAAACCTAACATCCAACTAAAATTCCTAAGAACCGACTAAATACTCCCTCAATGAGAGTAGATATGAATAAGACAAGGGAAAATAATTCTATTATTATTAATTTCTATTAAATTCACAACCCACATGAAAGTTTCACTGGCGTGAGAACCTTTTATATACAGCTTAGTACTGAAATCCAATTCAGTTTCAGCAACTTATCCTATAAAGATGAACTAATTAGCTTATGCATAGCGACTATAAATAGTGTAAAAATATAGTTTGTTATACAGTACGCTATACAAGTAAGGGGGTCAAATAAATCAATATTGCCGAAGCTACTCTCATCAAATATAGAAGCAACTTTTCGAAATCTAAGGTTGGGTTAAAAAGCTCTATGCGTGAATGGAGAGGGGTTTATATTCTCTAACAAACAAAAGGATCGTTAGTTAATTATCGTTCCGAACTCTTGCTATTACATAAAGTGTCCAATTAACGTTCTACTGAATTATAAAGATCTTGTTTTAAGGCGAACTTTAGATTGACAATTACATTCTTTTTAAAGCGTTATTCGTTTTATAGTTCCCTTCTCTAATCAAAAGAATAAAAGACAAATGAAGTGATTTCTTTCCACAATCAATTTCGTCGTCTTTCTGAATTTCACATTAAACCGATATTGGGTTGACCTGCTTTCTGGGTTAGGTAATTTGGTTCACAAATTCTTTTACGGTTAGATACAACTCCATTAAAGCAAATTAAGTCGTTAAAGACCCAGTAGTAAATGTGATTAAAAAATTTGAATTTGTTCTAATCGAATTTTGAAATTTCGATTCCACGATTTTTGCTATGAATTAATTATTAAGCGTAGGGTTATTTAAATATTTAAAGTAAGGTCCGTTTCTATTGTTAATTGGATTTAAATAAATTCAGATTGTGGTTTAAGATATGACTTATGTCCGCCTTAAAAACGTTATAATTATTTCTCAAAAGTTATTTGTAGCCTAAATAATGCTACATACTTGGTAGTTGTACGTGACAGACCTAAGATCATTTATATTTTTAACCAAAAAGGAGGTTATCAATTCGTGGTGTATTTTTTTTTGTATATATGTTATCTGATTTCTTCTCCTGTGGTGAACCGTTTTGAATGAATATGGTCTTGTTTAACAGAGTATATACCTGGATTGGTGAAACTTCAAATTTGGGAATAGAATTCTATTGGTAAAGTGATTAAATTTGTAAATGAACACATCTGTGCATGGAAATCGACCAGTATCCCTAACATATTGGTAGATTTTTCAAAAACTCCTTATGGATGTGTATAGTTTTTTAACATTTAATCTATTTAGGAAGATCCCTCGGTGATCTCATATACGACTTTGCGACGTGCAACTTACAGTTTTTCAGAAAATCGCCGAAATTTCCAATATTCTTGTGAAAAATTTTCATTGAAGTGACGAAACGGACATTTCCTCATACATATTTTAGTTCCAAGGTAATAGTGCGGAACTAGTAGGCACTGGAAGTTTTAATGCAAATTTGAAAATTTTTTATGTACATCTCAAGCATATAGGAAGTAAATCATAGTATTTTCGGCTCCTTAAATCAATGAGTACCAAGCTCGTTTTGTTTGTGTACCAGGCAAATACCTATTTAAACGAAAATTTTTCCATTTTGCGTCACATTCTCCCGGCATCATAGAAAATTCAGTGACAACACATGTCAAACTCTAAATTAGAAAGTAAAAAATGTTAAATTAATAGGTGCTCATTCTGTACAAATTAATTACCTACCAATCTAGTATATTTTTGAAGTCGGTGCCAAACAACAATTAAGTTTTGATGATGTAGTAGACTTCAAAAATATACTAGATTGGTACGTAATTAATTTATACAGAATGAGCACCTTTTAATGTTTACATTTTTTACTTTATGAGTAGGTACCTAACAAAATTGAATCTGTTACTTATTTGCTAGAGTTGTATTTTATTATAATTATTTTCAGCTTTTTAGTTATAGGTGGAAGTCGGTTATATTTTTTAAATGTTTTATCATAGCACATTATTTTGAAAGTCACAAGAAAGTATTCATTGTGAAGAAAAGAGATGTGTATTTAATATGCATTTTCACAGTCAGCCGATGTGCACAGGCCGCTAATGATTGTAGATTTTGATAATTAACTTAGTTCGTTATGTCTTTATTGGATCAAGTGATAATTGATAAATAGCCTACGGGATCCACTAAGCAGATTATTTTAATTAAGTTAATCGTAATTTTGGGATATTCTTATACAATGAAATTACTACAAGGCATAAAAGTAATTCTGCCAAAGGAAACTTATTACGGGGTATTTGTAAGGAAAACTTTTGCGATATTACAATTAAAGTTTGTATATTCGTAAAAAACTTGAACTAATGCACTGGCAAACACGGTTGCTCGACTGGCAGGAGATACTTTAAACATGAACAGACTTTTTAACATAACAGTAGCCGTATTTTGTAACTCATTATATTATGAGGTTCCTTAGAATGTGAAGTTATTAAATGTTTTGTGATTCCGAATAGATTTTTGGACGGCTTTTTACGTTATATTGTTCCATTTCCATTCCATCTATTGATTCTCTCTTGCCAACGTTTGAATTGAAGTTGCCTATTGATATTTCTTGTTATTTAAATGAATTGATGACTTCATGTTAACTGTTAGTAGAACTCCTTAACTTGGTTTGGTCTGGTTTGTCTACTGGGGGAGCGTTTATTTAAACCATGGTGATACTGAGCGGCTTCCAGTCGTCAAAATTATAATGGTTCTTTCAAAATATGTTAATACATCCATTATCGATTTTTGTAAGTTCATTTGTTATCACAACCCCTGCCGATATTGTGGATAGCCGTTATTTGACTCTGAATTACAGTGTTATATTCTCTTGTTGGCATATTCCAATTTCTGGTCATCGCGTTTCGCATATTCACAGATATCTTAGGTCTACACATTTCTTTTACTGCAAAATGCAAATATTATGTGTTGACATTCCATGTCGCAAATTTGCTTCATAACTTCGTTATGTCAAGTCGCGGGATTATTGATGCCCTCTGGTGATCTAACACCTGCCCCAGACTGAACGCCATTCTTTTAGGTTTTCTGACATTAAATTATCGATTTGCTTTCAACTATTTTCTTTATTTATTTGCAATTAAATGTTCTTAAGTCTAGTTCTTATAGTTATACCGCTGACACTCGGTCACTAGAGCCTCGTTAGTTATCTAGTAAAGTACACCGGGTGAACTTAGGCATCACTCGTGCAGGTAAAGTTGTCATTTGGGTCAGTTTCATGTCATATTTGCCCTGAGGTTTTGTAAAGTAATATTTTTAAGGCTTGGAGTATAACATTTTTGGTTGGCAGATTCCGGTAGGATAAATTGCATTTCAGCTATTTGCTTAGTATTACAAGCAACGAAGTGATTAAAAAAGACAATAATCCTTCGACTGTTAAGGTTTGGTCATAAGATTTTGAGTATAAGATTTCAATTGACGGAAACCTCGTTTTATGGGCTGGAGTAGTGGAGGAAATGTTGAAACAGAAAATGGATCAAAATTGTAATATCGGGTAGCAAGAATAACCCAATACAATTGAAATGTTATGTTTCTTTTATAATTGGTAGACATCATAGGTACCATAATAGCATTAACGTTCTGTGTGCGAAGTCAAAATGAGATAATTAGTAGACAATTTTGTCATATATATAAAATTTACTCGTATCAATCAAGAAAAAAAGGTAGAAACCAGAAAACAATTTAAGCTGCTTTTCCCTTTGTTATAGCCCAGGGACTTGGTGGGTTTGGTGTCAATATGGTAGGAAATGTAACCATTTACAAAGTGCATCCGTGTGGTTCTAGATGTAGGAAATAAGGGAAAAAAAGGTACTGAACAAAATCCGCAGAAGTGTCTGCTATTTTCTGTGATTAAAAATAAAGTTTTATATGAATGAATGGGTCTATTGCCCTAAAAATTGTTTCCATCTATTAAGCTGGGAAAAATCTTATAATGTAATACCCCGTTGAGTTGTTCATTTTCTAAATTAAAATTAAATTAAAAGTTTGCGCTCCTGTCCAGCCCTAGACAGATTGATCCCGCTAAAATATATATTTTTTACGTCTTTCAACTCCATTTTTGCCCCTCCTTTACTGTACTGTACACGAAGATATGATTAACTGAATTCTTCTTACTTTTTTAAAAACATTAATGTAGACGATTGGTTTGTTTAATTCAATGTCGGTGTTGTCTTTGTTTATGAACAAGCGAAGAAGTTTGAGTGCTCGAAGTCGTGTTAGAGCTTATGTGAACATCCAAATGAAGTTGGGAGAGGTACAGTCTCTAATACTCAATGACAGTGTCTCTGAAATTAAGCCGTTTTGTGTCTTATTTATAATTATGGGTTAAAGTTATCAGGTCTTCTATCTATGATTTTAATAACATGCGCTTTCAATATTGTTTCCGTTATCACTATTTTGCCTACTTTTGGAATAAAATATATACAACGTTTTTTGCGTGTACACAAAATATTGATTAACAGTCAAATCCATACGAGGAACATACTTGACTCTTCAATGCGTAAACAACACAATCATAAGTATGACTGTTTTACTCTTGGCATGTTAAGTGGATGTATCAGCTTCTCTTGTAAAAGTTTCAGGGAACACTGTCTGCATACCTCTAGTTTCCTCGTATATTAATCCTGTTGTTGTTGGTGTCTTCACCTCCATCTCTTGCCAAACGTCTTATGGCTAGTTTTGGTATACCTTGGATATTATCACGCAGCAATTAAGGTGGCGTTTTGGCCGCTTTTTCCTTAATCTTTCCTCGTTTGTCTCTTCCATTCCTAGTAACTATAGGTTGACAGCGGTACACACTGTGCAAATCCGTACCTTGTTGCTGGTTTTTCGAAGATTTCCTAAATTTACCCAAGTAAACGTAAGGGACGGGTCCAATATGTCCACTAATAATTCAGGATATAGGATTCTAGATATTAGAACAATAGTTAATTTGAAAACATGAGGGTAAATAAAATATTGTAACAACGTTTAATTTTTACTGATAAAGGAATCCTCTAGAAATTATCCATGGAACGAAATTCAGTCGAACAGACATGACCAAATGTACGATTGCTACAATAAAAATATAAGACGTGGCAGAAAGGTAACGCTAATTCAAGTTGAAAATCAACAAAGGTTAATGTCAACTTTCGATGAGAAATAAGAAAATTTTGTAACCACTATAAATGATACACAACAAACTCTGATTACCACCATGCGGATGAACAATATAACCTTGTCGTTACAAAAGATCAAAGACAACAGCGGCTATCACCAGCATCAGTCAGTCTGTCAGTATCAGGAGGCGAACGGTGACTAACCCTCCACCAGCTGCCGGGAGAATATTCATACGTTAGTCTCGTGTACAGGTGATTGAAGAGTGGACAATAGACCAATGTATAAAACATCAAATGACCAACCCAGATATTGAACTACTACTATCTATCACTCAAGTAGAGAGGTGCACCCAGGCAACAACGGGCCGAGGTTTCTTCCCGACCGTGCTGAAGCTCAATGGAACTCCATAAGGGTAGAGAATGGAATGCTAAAGAAAATCTGGGAAGCAGTGACGGCGGGGAAACCGAGTCCCAACCGCTAGTCATAAAAAAGGTACCCTCCATCCTGACTGAAATACGTAATTGGATTACCTGAGGTTCTCTGGATTTGAAAAATTCTCTGGTTAAAATTTTCCAACATTATTATGGGGTAAATTACTCCCAAGCTGTCAGAACTTGCGGCGGAAATTTGAAACCTGTGCAGCTATTATGGGCCCAAAAACCCAACGGTAGAATGTAGCAATACAATGTAGGCGTACCATTTGAGATAATTGCCATTGATGCCGCGTATCCATTTCCCAAGTCCGAAACGGGGATCAAGTACGGTCTGGTTGCAATGAATTACTTTAACAAGTGGCCTGAGGCCTTACGAAATCAAGAGGCATCCACGGTGGTAACGGTGCTAGTGGAACCGCTATTCAGCATGTTTGGTATCCTGTTGGAGTATTGGATCAAAGGCGGTACTTTTAATTTAACGTATTCAAGAAGATTTGGACAATGCCAGGCATAAAGAAAACCACCAAGAGAACCACATCCTTGCATCCGCAATAGGAGGGATTGGTGTTGGGTTAAAGATTCAATATGACCATGAAACATCATCTATCTAAAGTCGTCAGCAATATTCTGCGTGCTTGAGAAGACCATTTTTCCTTATTCCTGTTAGCCCATTACTCATCCGTTAGCAACAGCACAGCAACAGCACAGGACACTTTGCAGACCAATCCGACAAATTACACACGAAATATCGAACCCAGATGGCAACCAGCGATCAATAAATATAAAGCCATTGACAACTTCTCGAACGGTTGTGGTATAAAAACAATTATCAGAATAGACTTTGAAACGTTTGGTATTCCTGCAATATACGTAGTTTTATTTCTATGTGGTGTTATTCCCCAAAGAAACATAAAAATAATCAAGAAAACATATAGCCACAAAAATAAGCAAACTAAAAACACATATTTAAATATGGAATATAATGCCATCAACAAATATTCAGAAATAGAAAAGAAACAGTAGGATATGTGAATTCTTTAAATACCATAAAACAACGGCGATGACATTTCCTGAGTAAAATTGACAGACTAGCTTAAACTTAAATAATTTATCAACGAAAAATCAGCATTATAGTAAAATTAAATCATTGTTTTTTCATAAATTTAATAATTTTTTAGGACTTCTCAAACAGATAAATTAATGCTGTTATAAAGAAGAGTGAATACAGATTTTTTTATATAGGATTACTCCTCGTTTTTTTTTTTGACAAATCCTGAGACATATAAATCCTATTAAATTCTTAATGCCATACCTGCCACAGACGTCTATTCAATTACTGTAATGCAATGGTAATAGACTGACGTACGAATCGTAAACTTAGTAAGTGACAGTCGATATTTTACAAGAATTGGGAATATAGATTTGCTATCGGATAGTATACCATAGCTATTATCGGTGGCATTTCCTTATTCTAAAACGGTATCCAGACAGGCATCCAGAAGAATTATCGATTACTAAGGAGATACGTTTCTTGTCAATTCACCAAAATCATTGTCTAGTGGTTCGTAAATGATAAATGCAGTCTTCTGAGTGTCAATTTATAAGTGAAAATGTTTTCTGAAAGAAGGTCACATCATTCTTTGATAAACTTTTAATAAAATTTGTGGGAAGTAATTCCGAGTTCACGGGTAGATGATTTTATTTGGACACTAAAATTGAGAAATTCGCCTAATGAAACTGATATAAACTTTTTTGGTGAGCTATGGTTTCTAGATTGATTTTAAAAAATTATATGGTATTATTTGTTCAGTTGAAAACATGTTTTGTTCGTATGAAATGAAGTGTAACAAAATGTACATACATAGTTAAATGTTTTTTCTACTCCAGCATAATATTTCTTAAAAGCTGACACAAATTCATTTGGAAGCTTATATGATCAGGCTGAAATTGTTTTGTTAAATTTTTCTAATCCACTGAGATACGATTCTGAGGAATTTTATATAACTTCTTTTAGGAAGCATACGAAATTAAAATTAATACACTGTTGTTCAATTTTAGAATTCAATATGTTCATCCCTAGTTTATTATCTTTTAAACTCGCAAAAGCCACGCAAAAAGTGATTAAAACTTCACTATATTTCTATACTTGCAGAGAAATTATACCCTCACATGTCTTATGGAATATCCAAAAACTGTATGTACTGTATCATAGCCACCTACCATAACCATAGTGAGGTCACTAATAAAAATATAATTCAACTTAGATTTCCTGTAGACCCTATTATAATGTTTGGTGGCTCAGTTTCTTTATTTTTTAAGTATAGTACGTAAGTAGTAAAGTGATTTAATAAACTAGAATACGAAACTCTTCAATTATACAATTTTAAAATATGTAGCGTGATATGCACAATAATAACAAACTTGCAAACAATTCGTTTCGTCACTATTGTTATAGAATCGTCCTAAAATTCCAGATAGATGAATAGAAATAGTATTAAAAAATATATATTTGTAATCGAAATGACGTTAATACCCAAACATACACTTAGTAACGTTCGCTCTTTTCATTTCCGAGGCCGAAAGTAGAATGTCTATTAAGCCACATCGGACAATTCAAATCGCCAAATTCGGAATATGTGCATATTTTATTGCTTATTTATTCCTAATTTTTTGCTGCTAAAAAAAATTTTGTTCCTACCGTTTCCGAGAAACAGTGTCCGATGTGGCTTAAGACTTAAGCCACATCGGTCATAGTTATATCTCAACAACTAATAGAGATTTTAAGTTGCCCTTGGTACCCAATTTTATTGCTAATTAATAGCTCATTTCTTACCCAAAAGAATTTTTTTCCTCTAACCCCTTCCTAGAAACAGTGCCCGGCTTAAATCTTAAGCTACATCGGACATAGTTAACATAGTTATATCTCAGGAACTAATAGAGATATCACGTTGCTCTGGGTATCCAATTTTATTGCTAATTAATTGCTCATTTATTGCCCATCAGATTTTTTTTTGCTGCAACCACTCCCGAGCAACAGTGTCCGATGTGGCTTAACTCTTAAGCTATATCGGACATAGTTATATCTCAGCAACTAACAGACATTTCAAGTTGTTCTTGCTACCCAGTTTTATTGCTAATTAATTGCTCACTTTTTGTCCAAGAGATTTTTTTGCTCTAACCCATACCGAGAAACAGTCTCATAGCTATATCTGACTAAGTGAAAAAGATTTCAAGTTGTTCTAGTTGTTGTATATTATTGCTAGTTAATTGCTTGTAGATAATATTGAAAACAAACCTTTTCATCCCCAGCCCAGATAATTCGGTAGGTAGTATGGTGTGTGCAAAAAAAATCTTGAAAGTTATCAATTAAGGTAACCTCTTGACTTGTAAGTATTTAACAATTTATTTGCAAAATAGCAACAAATCTTTCAAAACAAAACAAAACATAAAAACATTCTCTACCATTTCTAATAAATGAATGGATGTTTAAACCAAGTTTACTCAGAAAATTTTAACAGAATTAGTGAAACAGAAAACATGTCAACATTGGGTAAACTACTTTTGTTCGTTTTCTATTAAAATAAAATTATTTTTGAGATGGTAACATATTTTGGTGTATTCTAATATTAATAATAATTTTCCTGAAAGAATAGGAATTGATAAAAAAATATTATCTGTTAAAGAAAATTGCCACAGGAGATTTTCTGTGATTTATTTAACTTCTTCTGTTTAGATGATATAAATATTCTAAACATATAATATATATTGTCTTGCGTACAAAGGAATGACACCTCGAAGAGAGTATTCAAAATCTCTGACAGGTGAAGTAACCTGAACAAATTTTATCGTGACATTCTGTCCTAGGAGTTGAGAGAGAACAGCAATTACACGGAACGGCTCCAGATTCGGAACCTCTGTGTACTGATTCTCTCGAAAATCCTAGATGTCGGTCTTACATCTCGCGTCTTCAATAAAGTAGGATTTTGGAAAGAAAATCTCATAAATACATATTTCAGTTATTTTGTGCTCTATCGTGAGATCAATTTTGCACATTATCATACCAATTTCTGGAATTTTCATAACTACCAATGCATTTTCAGATGAAATTATTTATGCATTCTAAATATTTCTATTGAGACTTTTCTTAAATTAGAATTGTTTGTGTTATACTGAATTAAGCCTTAGAATATAAGATGCCGAAAGTGTAACTTCAGAAATAATTTATTGTGTATTTTTGCCTTATTTAAAACTCGATTGTTGTTAGTAGATGGAGTTAAAAATGTTTCATACTTTAATAAAAATTCAAAATCTGTCGCCTTAAATACAGTGAGGGATAGGATATTGAATACTGTCAAATATACACACGTGTGTTTGTTCTGTAATTTGGATAACTGTAAATCGGGATGATTACACCATTTTTAATTACTGGTATTACTTTGTTACGATCCCATCTCAAAGAATTGACAATATTAGCCTCAGTCTTTCCCCTAATTTTTTTGCGGGCCGTCGTGTCAGTAATACTACTTTGGCCGAATTAGTTTCATCGTCTCTATTTCCAGTTATTTTATTTATATTTAATGTTTCAGACTCAGTCGTTTAACCACTCATACAAATACTCTTCTGATCTTACCCTTGTAAAGACTGAGCTGCAGGTACCAAACAACATAAAAATTGTGAAAATTATTGTTGTAACCTACCGCTAAATTATCTATATCGCAGAAACTGCAATACCATTTTCTACCTTCGCGGTTCTACTTGAATCTGCACTGTTTTGTTAGGGTTCTGTATATACAATATACGGATACCCTTATAATACCACTCCGAATTTCTCCTATGTTTCACATCTCAGCAATTTTCTCCTTAAGTATTGGAGAGAGAAGGTTGAAATTTGCTATCAGTGCATAGTTTGGTGATCTGATTAGGAGTACATATCGTAAATCAATAAATTTTGATTTTAGGGCTACTTCTGGGGGGGAAACTAAAAAAATTGAACGTTCCCCCCCTTATCTCTAAAACTATAAGAAGTAAACTTCTGAAAAAAATTTCGGATATAGGGCCTCACCTGAACCTTACCGGAAAAACTGAAACGTCTACTATTAATTTTGGGGGGCAAATTACAGAATTAAATGGAAAATATAAAATTAAAATGATTTCTAACGCATCACGTAATATATCAAATCAAAGGGCTCATTTTAACAAATTGAAACATATTTTTTTATATTTATAAAATAAATTAGTTAAAATATACTAACAAAAATATTAATAATTTACTCATTCCACTCTTTACCTCCGGAAACTATGAGACCTAACAATTTGAAAAAAATAGGGATATAGGTCCTCATCTGAATTTTATTGGAAACATAGAGATAAACCACTAATATTAATTTTAGGGGCCAAACAAATTACAGCATTAAATGAAAAATTTACAATTAAAATTATTTTTAACGCATCATGTAATATATCAATTTAAAGTGCTCATTATGACAAATACAAATATATTTTTTTTCATATTTTTAAAATGAATATTTTATAATATATAAACAAAAATATTTAAAAAAATTATGCATTCCCCCTTTATTCCCCAAATACTAACTAATATTAATTTTGGGAACCAAATTGTAAAATTACTTAAACGGAAAATAAAGATTTTCTAATAAATTATTTAAAGGATATAACAAATATATTAGAAAATTACTCATTCCCCTGTTTTATTCGCTATATGTAAGAAAAAAGTTGGCTTATATGGGCTTACTTGAACTTTATAAGAAAAATAAGGGAAAAATAATGAGGGAAAAATTATAGAATTAAACAAAAAATATATATATTTAAACGCATCATGCAATGCATCAAATGAGAGGGCTCATTATGAGGAATGCAAATATATATTTTTCATATTTTTAAAATTAATTGCTTACAAGATATTAACAAAAACTGTATAAAAAACTCTCATTTCCTGTTTTGTTTCCGAAACCATACTACCTAAAATTGGGGGTACCTTAAATTTATAAGAAAAAACAGTGGAAAACCCCAATATTAATTTTCGGGACAAATAATTTAGAAACTACACTAACTAAAATTTCGAAAAATATATTTTGTTTGTATGTTTAAATAATCTGTGTAAAAGATTTAATAATTTATTATTTAAAACTTGATCTATTTTCCCCTTTATCTTCCAATCTGCAGAGCCTACAATTCAAATAGTAGATTATCAAACGCTTCCCTGAAAGTTTATTAATAAAATATAACTCTAGTGTTCATTTTTGGGGCCAAATTAGAAAATTAAATACATATTTTTATAAAAATCAAGCGAATCAGGTAGCAGATAAAATAAAAAGTCTATGTGTGGAAAATAAAAGTGTATGTTTTTTATAAATTTCTAACGCTTTCTTTAAAAGATGTTAGGGTAAATATCAGAAAATGCACTCATTCCCTGCTTGTCTGAAAATGAAAAATAACAGAAGGATATACTTTCATTCACCTACAATGTATTAAATACCCTTAGTATGCCAGTCCAACTCGCGCTTGACCAAATTATTTTTTTTTATTTTCCTTTGAACGTCCCAATTCTTTCAATTTTCAATGTCAGATAAAGTCACTTTTTGTTCAACAAAATCTCTTTTCACATCTATTTTACATATTATCACACCTTCATGTATATTCGAACATATAGATTTACATGTAATCTTATCACAAACAATGTAGGTATGTTTTTTTGCCAATCTGTTTTACATATAATTTTTACTCAAGTAATTTTTTAATGAAATAATTTTAGTTGAATTCCCCAGATCAGCTATGACAAGTCTCATTTTTCCTTCCAAATAGTTAAAATGCATATCAGCAATTGCGCCCAATCGTACTAGATGCTTAATATGCTGAAAAAACTTTTTAGGTACTCTTCATGTAAAAAATTTGCCCAAATTTACAAGATTTTTTCATAACTCCTTAGTTAAATCCCCAAACCCATTGTTCTAATTCTGATGTGTAGTGAACACACAACAGAATTACTTTTATATGACTGTTTTTCGGCTTACTCGATTGTGAAATGTTAGTTTTGCTCAAATTTATTGAGATTGAATTAATTATAGTTAATTTAATCGTCTTGAATATTAGTTAACAGAAACTACTTTAATAATCAACTTCAATTCAAATTCGACGAGCAAAAGAAGAATCACTCATAACGTAAAGGAACAAATTCTAACTTTGGAGGATACTTCTGGGGAGATATTTTACAAAAATAGAGATTATATAATGCCTTATATTCCAAACTTTTTAATGTTTACAGGAAAAATGATCAAACAGCATAATGTTAATTTTTTGACGAAATTAAATGTGAAATAAAAAATAAATTAAAGATAATTTGAGGGCAACATCTAATATCAATTGGGAGAGCGCGTCGTGAACCTAAAATGTGAAGAAAATAGAAAATATAGAGTCCTACTTAAAGTCTACAAAACAAATAACGCGAAAACACTAATCATATTTTTTTGAGACAAATTAGAAAATTAAATAAATATTAAAACATTTAAATAATCAAGCTCATGTGTAGTAGATTAAATGTCAAACGAAATCATCTGAAAATGCATTGATTGCTATGAAAATTCCTGAAATTAGTATGATATTGTGCAATTCATCTCAGGATAGAGCACAAAATAACTGAAATATGTTGTTATGAGAATTTCTTTCCAAAATCCTACTTTATATTTAGAATATTTGTAATATTTCTAAACAGGGAAATGTTTGCACAGTTAGTAACTTAACGATATTGGGAATAATTGAAGTAAATCAGAATGAATCTCCTGTGAGAATTTTCTATAACAGATAATTTTTTGATGTTTATCAATTCCTATTCTTTCAGGAAAATTATTATTAATATTAGAATACACCAAAATATTTTACTATTTCAAATATAATTTTATTTTAATAGAAAACGAACGAAAGTAGTTTATCCAATGCTGCCATGTTTTCTGTTTTACTAACTTTTCTGAGTAAACTTGGCTTAAACGTCCATTCATTTATTTGAAATGGTAGAGAATGTTATTATGTTTTTTTCTGTTGAAAAATTTGTTGCTATTTTGCAAATAAATTGTTAAATTCGCACTCAAGAGCTTACCTTAGTTGACAACTTTCTTTTTTTCTCACAAACCATATAGTTTTTGAGATATATTGAATCAGACATTTTTTTATACTACCTACCGAAATATCTAGGCTGCGTTATGTTGCACCCTGTATATTATAAAGGTTCTTTTGAAATTTTGGGGGTGAAAAGGGTTGTTTCCAATATTAGCTACAAGCAATTAACTAACAATAATATACGACACCTTGAAATCTTTTTCAGTTAGTCAGATATAGCTGACAACGTTTCTGGGAAGGGGTTGGATTTTAAAAAATTCTTTTGGGTAAGAAATGAGAAATTAATTAGCAATAAAATTGGGTACCAAGAGCAACTTGATATCTCTATTATTTCCTGAGATATAACTATGTTCGATGTAGCATAAGACTTAAGCCACATTGGATAATGTTTCTCGGGAGGGGTTAGAGCAAAAAAATTCTTTAGGGTGAAAAGTGAGCAATTAATTAGCAACAAAATTGGGTACCAAGAGCAATTTTTAAAATCTATTAGTTGCTGAGATATAATTATGTCGGATGTGGCTTAAGTCTTAAGCCACATCGGACACTATTTCTCGGGAGGGCTTAGAGCAAGAAAAATTTCTATTGGGTAAGAAATGAGCAATTAATAAGCAATAAAATTAGGCACCAAAAACAACTGGAAATCCCTATTAGTTTCCGAGATATAGCTATGTCCGATGTGGCTTAAAACTTAAACCACATCGGATACTGTTTCCCGGAGACGGTAGGAGCAACAATTTTTTTTAGCAGCAATAAATTAGCAATAAAATATGCACATATTCCGAATTTAGCAATGTTAATTGTCCGATGTTGCGTAATAGAAATGAAAGTAGATGCTCCTGCGGAGAAAAATCAAATTGACCTTCCAAGGGACCGGAGTCAGCTGCAAGGATTTGTCTTAAAAAAATGTATTTGATCTTTAAATTACCCTGAATGTCACCTTTGGATAGCCAGCGAAGAATCCTACAAATTTTGTCGATATCAATTTGACATTAAAAGGGCATTCACGGTCACGGTGAAGAACACATTTAAGGTCATAATTGAACCTGATATGTTTTTGTCAAAAGTAGGAATTTGCAGTAAAAAGATATGGCTTGACTTTGAAATGACCTTGAAGTGGTCAAGGTCAAACGCAAGGTCATCATCGTACTATAGCCAGTCGAAATTCTGCAAATTTTGTTTTTGGCATTTTTCTCTCAAATGTGAAGCTGTCGAGTTATTGGACAGTTTTCATACTTTTTCCACTCCCGGTATATATATTCAAAGTTAAATATAAAATGGCACACCCTAATACCTAGTTTAGAAGAAACAATGTTTGTATTCATTGGTACTATATTAAAGTTAATAAAAAATATGAATTTATAAATTCATTTAGATTAAATATGTAATCGTTTGAAACTCGATACGCTCATTGATTCTTATGTTTCTGATGCGGTGTTTTTTCTAACCGACTTCAAAAAAGGAGAAGGTTCTTAATTCCTATTTTATTTTTTTAGATTTTGTTACCAAAGTACTTGAGCAACTATTAACCGATTTCAGTCAATCTTTTTTCATTTGATAGCATAGATTTCTAGATATGTCCTGTATTTTTTTAATGACATTGAAAAGTCAATTTATAAAAAAACCGGAAAAATCTGGTAACCGACTTTTTTATGTACCCTAATATCAGAACATTTGTTAATTAACCGCCTTCCAGATGTATGTTTTCAATTTGTCTGTCCATAAAAAAAATTGCATAGTCTGAAACCTAAAAGGAAATCTTCAACTGTCACTTTTTCAATGTTTATCAGTAAGATTAATTTTCTTAATAGTGAAGTAACTAGCATTTCTTTTGATAATATCGAAAGTGGTTGTGAATTAAAGTTAGCGTCTTTAAAGAAAAAAAAATGCTGAGTGTTAGATGGGTAAAAATTAACGAGTCGCATGTTACATTGAGGCACACATGAAGCTGAGTTCTATGTGTCGTTAATTTCGTGCCATTACTATCGTTATCTTTATACAAGTTTATAGTTATCGTTATACATGACGGTCCAAAAAATGTATATTCTTACTAAATTAGTTGAAATATAAGGCGTTTTAGATTTACATTTATCAGGATGGTTAAAAATACGTTAGAAACTAAATGTTTTATTGGGTGGCCCATAAGCAGTTGCATATACAGGGGTGATAGAATATAGAGTGGAGTGGAGAGAAATTATAGTTATATATGGTGGTTAGAAAAAAGCTAGGAATAATCTATATCGGGAAATCCGCAAGCAGTTGATTACATATGATAGTGAAAAGATAGGACGAAGTAGAACAATTGTTATACTGGATGATTTAAAAAGTGGTAAATGAATGATCTACCTATACGGTAGCGCCATAGCTGTTACAAATACAGGACGGTTGGATGATAGGGTAGAGTGGAATTATAGTTAAACAGGTTGGATCTAAATATGTTACATTGGGTAGCCACTGGCAGATGTATATACAAGGTGGTTGACATATATGCTAGAGTACAATTATAGTTATGCAGCTTGATTTAAAAAATGTGAAAACAAAAATACTTTATTTGTGGCTCATAGGCAATTGCATATATAGAGTGGTTTTAATGTTAGGTGGAGAAGAATTGTGTTTATACAGGTTGATTAAAAAAATTAAAAAAATAAATGATTTATTGGATACACTACAAGGTGTTTTATGTATTCGATGGTTGAAATATATGGCAAAATAGAAATAAAGTTATATTGGGCGGTTAAGAAAACTTATAAACAAAAAGTGTTTTTAGTATGTCCCATAGGCAGTAGCATACACATAATGGTTAATAGTTGGATTATAAAGTGTTATAGTTATACAGGATGGTTAGAGTATGTTTTATAGTTATATAGGGAGGTTCACAAAATTTTTGAAAAAAATATAATATATAAAGCATTTAAAGAGAGGTTAAAGTATGTTATGAAGTGGAATTATTATAAAGAATTTCTCCATAAATGTTAGTGAATTGTAATTAAACTAATTCATTCCGTCTAAGGAAAAATGTCCGATTATTTGTATACAAAATCTTGAATTCACGAGTGAAGGTCCGTTGCCCAGAGATTAACATAATAATATGTAAAAAATATTCTTTAAATTTACCTAGAATGATGTGCGTTAACCGGAACTACAATAAAACTGTCACATATAAAATTTTCCATTTTTATACGACATTCCACATAAAATGGCAATCTTTTCCAATAGTAAAGAACAACTTTTATGTCTATAACGAAAAACATTAGATAACAAAGTTAACACCAATTAAAAGTGCATCCAATCATGCCATTATACCACTAAAAAGCAAAAAAAATAGCTTTAAAAAAATACCGACTTCAGTGCATAATAACAATATTGATACTAAAAAGTAAAAAAATAATACAATTGGATGCGAAAAGTACTATATGTTCTATAAAATTATATTTCAAGTTGGTACAAAGCTTGAAAATACATGTTTTACGTAGGGTATGAATAGCTTTATTAACTCATAATGGAAATTGTTTAATTTTTGAAGCTGTTTATATTCCTATATAAAATATATGTATTTCACAGGCTTGGCACCGACCTCAACCACAATTTTATAGAACAAATAGTACTTTTCGTTTAAAATATCCAATTCAATCATTTTTTACTTTTTACTCTCATTATTATTATTATGTATTGAAGTCAGTATATTTTTAAAGCTATTTATTGTAACATAATTTTATCTACATACAGTGGTTTCATTGCCTTGTTGAAATAATGATTTGCAAAGTATCTTATACAGGGCAGGAAATATCTTTAAACCACGCTCGGATAAAAGCAATTATAACTTACTTCCACAGGGTAATGCACATTTCTTGATAATAGGACCTTTCATTACGTCGCCTACTCAACCCAGACTGGCAATGATGCATACACAAAATTAATCAGGACTCGTCAATGAAGATTGCCGTATTCCATTCCTGTTTCCACTTCACCAACTTTAAACAAAAAGAAGTGTTAATTTTAGATACCTCGATTTTAGTATAGGGAATCCAAGTTTTTGATAAAATTCTAAAAATGGCAATCCAACACACATGCACTACATAAATACAAATAGCCCAAAAATTATCATATTTCGAGGAAAGTTGTAACAAGACTTGTTGTTCGTGTTATTTTAGATTTTTCAAGCATCTTGATGAATTACTTTAATGTTTTTTTGGGCAATAACACCACAATAGAAATAAAACGACGTATATTGCAGGAATACCAAACGTTTCAAAGTCTATTCTGACTTCGTTGTCAATGGCTTCATATTTACTGATGTAGATTGTAAAATGAAAATTTGATTTATGACATTTAAAACTGACATTAGAAAATTTGTTGTTTTTATATATACAGGTAGCACAAAAAATTCTAAAGATCATGAATTATAGTTAACCAGCTTTCAAATTAGTAGAATTTGAAAGAGTTGTCTTTCCCTAGGAAAAACCTTATGAACTATCCCGATATTGGGTTGTTCAAAAGGAGGTTACCATTAATAATTTCGTCCTTAATTGTCGGTAACCAGATACGATTAAATTCTACAGAAGTAGAAGCGATACAATCGTCTTCATTCAAAAGAATTAAGGCAGACTCTTTAATTTTTCTTTTTGTGTTATGTTGTTCTTTGTGAAGTATAGTTGAATTGTCAAATTGTATTTTATGGCCTAGGTCCCAAGCATGTTCACAAATTTTTGATTTTTCAAATTGTCGTTTCTTTATGTAATTCTTGTGTTCATTTGTTCGTACGTTTAATGGTCTCGATGTTTCCAATATAAAATTTATTGCATTCGCAAGGAATCTTATATATGCAGTTTTTTGAGTTCTGGATTTTGTTTGTTGGTTTTGTTTTCGATATTAAAGATTTCAGTGTATTTCTTGTTTGGAATGCTGTTTTAACATTAAATCTGTTGCCCACTCTTCTCAATCTTTCTGACAGACCCTGTATATATGGTATAGTTGTAACTGTAATGTTGTTGTCTTGAGTAGTAGTAGTGTTAAGAGAAGTTCTGGGTTGAGTCGGAAGGTTTGTTTTCTGTTCAAGTCTGTTTAACTCTTTGTTGATAAATTTTGTGGGGAAATTGTTTCCAGTGAGAACATTCTTTATAATTATTTTTTCTTTGTTGAATTTATTATCATCAGAACAGTTGGTCTTTGCTCTATCATATAATGACTTAATGACACCTTTCTTTACTGTCTTTGGATGATTTGAATTGAAATTTAGGTATCTGTTTGTATGAATTGGTTTTCTATAAACTTCTGTTTCAAATGAAGATTCTGTTTTTGTTATTAATATGTCTAGGAAAGATAGTTTGTTATTTTCTTCAATTTCTAGGGTAAATTTGATAGTTGGCTCTTTGTTATTTATGTCATTTAATAATTTAGAAGACAATGATGATGAAGACAATTTCCACTTCATCTTGGACGATCACTAAATCCTTTTGATTTATATTTAAATTATTGTAGCTCATTCTACTCTAAGAATTGTTTCAAACATGACAATTATTTGTTTCCTGATTCTCCCGTAAAATGAAATAGCAGTTGCACCAACAACGCAATAACAGTAGAAACAATTTCATGACATAAATTCCGGAACTCAAATTGCATCAAATCTTCAATATGCAAACTAAGTTAAGCTCACCTTAACATTATAAAACAAAGTTTCGCCGAGCAAGTTTAATATTGAGTCATCTCGAAACAATGAATATTGTCAAAGTTGGTAGATACTTCACTCTGCCAAAGTAAATAAACAGTAATTGTTCTGAAAATGAAGTTCATGTTAAGGGGTAACTTTAGAATCTGTTCAGGTTTTAGGGCACGAACCAACATGATATATAAAATCAAAAGGATTTACACCCATACTTGCTAAATTCGAGTTTTATATTTCAAATAAAAATATAACTAATTTTATTATAAATTGGAGAGAATTAAGTGTTATCTTAATTAACAAAAATAGAGAAACAATACAGAAATTTCGTTTTTTGACGCAAACTTAAGCAAAATTTTATAAATTTTAATGAATCAGTATTGGAACAGTCCATGTTATATAATTCCTAATTCGATTAATGATGTTATATATATATATATATATATATATATATATATATATATATATATATATATATACTATTCTTATGCGATAAGAATGTCCCTTGTTTTTTCATTGATAATCCACCTATATGTTTGTCTTTTTAAAGCGAAAGCTTCTTAACGGAGCCCACATTTACCCATATGAAAATAGATGAGCAAGGGAATGAATTGGATAATTTGAGGTTTCATTTGTTTCGACACCGTCGCCACCCATCCACCCATACAATTCACTTCCATGTGTAAGAAACAGAGATCATGTAATATCCATTATGAGTTTCTTCTTTATAGAATATCAATAATATTTAGAAATTAACTAATATAATCTCCAATTAATGAATTAAATTAATATAGAGAACCTGCACAAAATTTGATTTTCTAATAAAATCTCCAATTCTCTCTTCTCTCGCTGTTAATCTCATACACCTTTTGTTAAATTTTTTGCCGCATTTACAATTCATCGGATATGAGGTTTAACTGCTTGAAAGGTAATAATTCAACAAATTTTATGTGAAATTTAGATTAAGAATTAAATTACACATTAGGATTAATACTTGAGTCATAACAAAATAGTGACAATTATTTTAATTCTCCTAAAATTTATAACCATTACTGATGATAATACAAGGAAATAGAAACAGAGACAGGACATAACAAGAAACTTTTTAATACTAATTTATTTAAATTCGTTAAAGCTGTATATTGTCCGCTTGAATTCTGCGCGGACTAAAAGCTAAGGTTCGGCAATTCAATATCAAATTTGTGAACAAGTATGAGAGGGTTGTCAAAAAATATGCACTTTGATAGACTATTCGTATTTTTGACAAAATCAAATATATTTATTTTAGAAAAACGCAGTTCTAACACTAAACATTACATTCAATTAATTTTAATAAAAATATGTTGTTCTGTCAATTCAATAAATTTTATATACTTTTTTAAACTAAATCTTCCCTAATTTTCTCGAATTTTCTACTACGGATATGGTATAGAAAAGATGGTCACCATGCCAAAGTATAACACACATAAGATAAGATTTAAATACCGTTTTTACTGGAAAACTTTTGTGGCCTGCTAGTTCTCCAGACTCGAGCCCTTTCGATTATAAAATATATATTTCCAGGCTCCATTTCAAAATTTGGATTAGTTGTTAATTACTAACA
Source organism: Octodonta nipae (assembly GCA_034190945.1). Lineage (NCBI taxonomy): Eukaryota > Metazoa > Arthropoda > Insecta > Coleoptera > Chrysomelidae > Octodonta > Octodonta nipae. The sequence goes on along the minus strand of CM067217.1, from coordinate 60,627,194 downwards.
TTACCTCTGCAATTATTTTAAAAACTATTCTAGCAGAACGGTTGAATGTATATAAAACGAAGCAGAGTAAGTAGAGGCAAGCAAATGAATAGTTAATATATATTTTGATCTAAATTATTAGAGTGTACTGCATACAGTTATAATTACATTTTTCTAAATAAATATTTTTTACATATATATTGGGACATATTATTTTACTCTGTCAAAATACTAAACTAATGCAATTAGTAATACACGGTAACAAAGCAATTAAACAGAAAGTACATATTGTGGAATCGGACATAAAAACACTAAATGAGTAGATTCTAAAAAAATCAGTGGATAGATTGGAAAATAAGGTCAAATATAACTTTAATTTAATTCAAAACACAATAAAAATTGATATTCAAAAGGTACAAATAGAAACTAAGATAATGCAATAAGACATATCAGAATACGGTAAGTACCAAAGGTTCATTTATGAAACCATCCACTTTTGATGGTAGTTAATCTTGTCTAACAAAAAATTGAAGCAATGTCCGAAATTAATGGTTGGAATAGTAAATTCTTTAAAACGTCCAGCGTTGGAACTTCTTTAGTCCATCTCAGTGGATAAAGGGTAGCTTCGGAACAATCATTTCAATATTAGATAAGGAATATGGCAATCAATAATTGAGTCAATTACTCCAAGTGTACCTGATAGGGAAAACACAAGAAGCTGGAGAGAGTTTACAAGAGATTGAAGCCAAAATTAGCCGTTTAACACACTTATCTTTTCCAGACCTACCAGAGTCTGCTAAAGACCATTGTTTTATCAGAGTTATTACAGATGTCAAAATTCAACCAGACCTGAGACGTAATAACTCATAAATAGTACTGAAGCTCTACCACGTGCATTGAACATCGAGGCTATCATGGCATTGTCCAGACTCTGCTAGAATTGAGGACTGTGATGATAGAGAACCTAATGAAATTGGCTGTCCCAAGATAGCCTGTGGGAGTATGATGGAAACTATCTTTCTATTCAGCGGCATCGAATTGGAGACTCCGGCAAAGATCGCAACACCAGGAAGGATTCTATGACAATACTGGACGAAATCGTCTTAAAGAGGGGCAATGTGACGAGAATTCATCCGATAATTCGTGAAAGTGGCGTTCATCCGATATTTTGGCTAATCTGAAATGTTTTTCGTCTGGCGCATCGAGGTCAGCAGCTTGCTTTGATGGAGTTCTCGAAGAATCTAGTCAGTGATGGAAATCTCTCGGCGGCTCTTTGAGGTTCTGGAGAATTCCAAGAAGTAACAAATAAAAACGGGGACCTGATGGAAGCATTCAATCGGTATTCAACTGTCGTATAGTAAAAGAAGGTGTTCAAAATAAATTGTGAATAGTTGTGTGTACAAATTTCGTGGAAATAAATAAATAAATTAGAGTTAATTCGACTGAGTTTTTAAATAAATACAAGAACCCGCTTCTGAAAATAAAAAGATACATTAAAATATGAATTACAGGCGCTATCTAACTCCTTTTCTTCAATTTAGTTACAAATTTCTTATAGTTTTTGGCTTGATTCTCTGTCGAAATTTCATTCTGTTGTAGAGAGTTTAGTACATTTTCGTTTCATTAAAGGGCAGAAAATTCGGTGGTATTATATATTAAATAATAAGTTCCTAGTTTACGATAAAAAACTGACATATATGAATTGCTAAAAATTACTGCATGTTTTCTCCTCGTTGAGCAGAAATGACCAATAACTATCACTGAAAAACATCTTAACTAAATAATATTTATACTCTCATATCTTCCACAAATTACTGGATATTAAATTCATGTGTACTTTCAATTTTGCATGGTTTGTGATTAAATATCTGAAGCGAATGAATACCTTTGTTAAATTTGTTTACACCAAACCGTCGGAAGTAACTGCTTTTAGTATTACAAATTACTTATTGAGTGAAAATTCCACTGCCACGTAGTAAGCATTCCACGAGCAAATTTAATAAATGGAAATTAGACATAAATTTCCTTTATCTTGCTCTATAATTACATGGCAAACATCCAGTGAAATTACTTCGAATTCCATGTACTCAAACCGACGTATTCTTTTACCTAAAATTATTAAATTAAGATTTGCAAGTAGGTTTCAAGTTATTTAGTGCGAAAAGCAACAAACTTTCGTAAGATTAGTTTCGTAAATCTTCATTACTGATTACCGGATTCTAATACAATATTGATACATACGTGGAATACTTTTTCTAGCATTTCCATATATATATATATATATATATATATATATATATATGTTATATGCAAAATATATCAGCACTTAGTTCACACAGTCGAGAAGTCAACGGAATTTAAAGCGTACGTGACTTCTCAGGATATCAAATTTCATCTTAAATTATATGCAAACAACTTCCCGGAAACCTACACGAGTCCGTTTACCCAGTAAAAACGCTGACTTGCATCAGCACTTTTGTCAATGTTATAAAAGCAACTGGAAACGTTCTCGTGTTGTCATTCAAATATTATTACTTTTAGTATTAAGTCATTCAAATAATATCATTTATAGCATTAAGTTATTCAAGTACTTTAACTATTTTAATTGTTCAATTTTAATATTGTATGTTTCTAAATAAATAATTTTTTTAAAAAGTGAATTGAATCAAAGTGAATATAAAATTGGCGCAGTCAGTAGGATTGTCCAACACAGTTAGAACACGTGAATACTAACTGACTGTGGAGATTTCTAAATCATTGTGGACAAAACCTACTTGAAAAGGACAACAACTACCAAGTACTAGCAAGGGAACACGCAACCAGGCTAACCAGTGCTAAGTGACGCGGAGAACAGTCCGATGCGAGGAATAATAACGTAAGAATCACATAAAGTAACTATTTTTATTTTTGAATGACCACCAGTTCTTTCATTTATATAATATTTTATTCCTCATAACCTTACATTCCTAAATAATTTTGAAACTATATATTTTACATAATCATATTATTTTATTTCCATTATTTTGACTTACATATTTCGAAGTATTTGAAACATTATTTCAAGTTTATTATTAATCTACCATTTATACATTCCTATTTCAAATTTGTTATTACTCTATTAAACATTGCTCGATATTGGATTTTGATAAACTAGATATTTACAACATTTAATTTTTATTTATTGTGCGAATTTATACATTTATAAAAATGGCCACCACTAGACAAGCAGCTACACCAACCGTAGAACCCTATAAGCTTTCGGAAATATTTGCCATAATTCCTGAGTATGATGGTAATCCGATATTTTTGAATACTTTCATATGCTCCTGTAATACTGCTTACAGCATGGCAACGGATAATCAGCAAGTATTGCTAATTCTCCACATCAAAAATAAGTTACGCGGTAGAGCGGCTGAATTAATTAATTCGCGAAACCCTAGTCAAATAGCTGATATCCAAACTCTCCTAGAAAATCATTTTGGAGATCCTAGAGATCTCTCGGCTCTCATACAGGACTTGCAACGAATGCGGCAAACTCCTAATGAATCCCCCCTCACTTTCTCTGCTAGACTCCAGACGCACCAAGCGAAAATGCTAGCAACTATAAACAAACAAAATTTAACAATCAAAGAAAAGCAAGCGCAGATTGACTTAATAGAGTCAATGGCTCTTAATAGCCTCCTCACGGGTTTAGAGCCCAAAATTGGTCAACTCGTTCGCGGTAGCGACCCATGCAGTATTCTCACTGCCATTTCCAGAATTAAACGAGAACTACAACTATCACATTTAGAAACCCAGAAATTTTCAGGTAATAGAAGTTTCCAACAACCCCTCGTAAACCAAATAACGGTCCACCTCCAAAACAATGCTCTTTTTGTAAACGCATGGGCCATTTAAGCAACGAATGCTTATTGAGAATGAGACAATTTTAACACAACCCGAATTCTAATCAGAACTATTCGAATTACCGCCCTCATTTTTCCAATCAACCTGCTAATCAATCTACAAATGTTAATCCCAGTCAACAATTTTCACAGCAACAATTTCGTCCATCTACCAGTAGACAACCCCAAATGTCTGGCAATTACAGACCGAACCCGAGTTTCTTTAAACATCAACAACGCCAACAACCAAAGACTCATCACTTGAACAATCTGCCATTCGGACCATATCACAACGACTATAACTACTCTCAAAACGAAAACCATTACACCTCTTTATCCGATGAGTACGGAAACGTACAAGATTATCACCCTAATGATTTCGAACAAAACAATGAACCAGAATATTTCAATACTGAACAGTTATACGAATTTTATTCTGACGAACCTGATTCTTCTCAAGTAAATTTTCATTTGACCCCCACTCAGTCAGAACCCCCAGACCAAGAAATTTCAGAAATTCAAACCCAAATTCAGACAATGAATCTGGACGACTTCAGCCCCAATGTGAACTTCCCAGAACAGAACTTTCTGTAAGACCCCTTCTTTCCGTCAACTCAAAGAATCTTTATTATATTACTGACTCTTTAAACACCTATAAACTTCTTATCGATACGGGTGCAGGACTTTCAATTTTTAAACCTGAAACCTGCCAACGCTTCAAACAACGATTTCCCGAAAACGTAGTCATCCAAGGAATCACCGATCAGAAAATCTTAATCAACGAATCCACCCTTGTACCTTTCAATGTCGCCGATCCACACAAGGTATATATTTGCAACATCGACATTGAATTCGACGGATTACTGGGTTCAGATTTCCTTGAACACTATAACTGCGTTATAGACTTTAACAGCAAACAACTTGTCACTAATTTTAAAACTTTACCTCTCTACAAAGTTACGGATGATACTGTCATGCGTACTCAGAACCCTTCAACTTTCAATAACTGCATCCCGGTTAATACAATCTGTTTAGAACCCCGAACAGAACAAATATGTAAATTAAAATGTAACCTCACTAATACTGATGCTTTCCTATCATCTGCCGAAATAGAAAAAGTTTATCTTCCCCGTGCCCTTGTTAAAATTAATGAAAAAGGCGAATTCCTTACTTCAGTTTTAAATGCAAATGCTATCCCCAAGACTGTTAATTTCGACAATTTGGAACTCGAACCGATAAACAATTTTTCCGTAAACATTCTTTCTGAAAATTACTCTCAAAACTTGACCCAGCCTGATAGACAAACTACAATTATGGAACAACTTCGGTTAGAACATCTGAACGAGGAGGAAGCCGAACTTATTTCTCAACTTTGCCTCGAATATTCCGACATATTCTATTTAGAAGGTGACCAACTGACCTTTACAAACGAAATCAAACATTCGATAGACACTAATAACGCAAAACCCTCTTTCACAAAGTCATATCGGTACCCCCAAATACACAAACAAGAGGTAAAAAGTCAGATATCAAAGATGCTTGACCAAGGCATTATACGTCCGTCTAATTCGCCATGGTCATCCCCGGTTTGGGTAGTTCCCAAAAAACTAGACGCATCTGGTACCCAAAAATGGCGTGTCGTCGTCGATTATCGTAAATTAAATGAACTTACCGTTGACGACAAATATCCCCTACCGAACATTTCGGATTTACTTGACCAACTTGGCAAATGCCAATACTTCACCACCCTCGACTTAGCTTCCGGGTTTCACCAAATCGAAATCGATACTAAAGACATCCAAAAAACAGCATTCACAGTTGATAATGGCCATTTCGAATTTGTTAGAATGCCTTTCGGTCTTAAAAACGCTCCATCCACCTTCCAAAGGGTAATGGATAATATTCTTTTAGGTGTTCAAAACGAGAGATGTTTAGTCTATATGGACGACATTATCGTTTATTCTCCGACTATACATGAGCACATAGCCCGACTTTCTGAAGTTTTCAAACGATTGCGAAAAGCCAATCTAAAAATCCAACCCGACAAATGCGAGTTTCTTCGCAAAGAGGTCGCGTATCTTGGCCACCTTATAACTCCCGAAGGCGTGAAGCCTAACCCCTCAAAGGTAGATTGTATCTTAAATTTCCCCCAACCAAAAAACCCAAAAGATATCAAGTCCTTCTTAGGGTTAGCTGGTTATTACAGGCGATTCATCCCCAATTTCGCCAAGATTTCAAAACCTTTGACAAGATTACTTCAAAAGGACACACCTTTCCAGTTCGATTCAGAATGTGTCAAATCTTTTGACGAATTAAAAAGAGCCCTTACTTCTACTCCCATACTCATATACCCTAATTTTGAAGAGCCATTTATTCTTACAACCGACGCCAGTTCATTTGCTATCGGCGCAGTGCTCTCTCAAGGCCCTGTAGGTAAAGATTTACCCGTAGCCTATGCCTCCAGAACTCTCTGCAATGCTGAAACTAAGTATTCAACCATAGAACGAGAACTCCTTGCAATAGTGTGGGCGGTTAAACACTTTCGTCCGATAATTTTTGGCCGTAAGTTTTTACTTCTGACCGATCACCGCCCGTTAACTTGGCTGTTTTCTATAAAGGATCCTGGAAGTAGACTTGCAAGATGGCGCCTTAAGCTCGAGGAGTACGACTATCAAGTAATTTACAAACCCGGCAAAGTAAATAAAAACGCCGACGCGCTCTCTCGCATTAAAGTTAACAACTTTAATGAATACATATCATTTCAAGCAAATAATCATCTAACACCATTTACAGTACTCCCAACAAACGAAACTGACGATGACTCACAAGAACCCCAGACGAGAAGTCCCATTAATCTCCAACAAATCTCCGAAGAATTTAAAACTTTTGTCGAGTGATATCAATCCGTCTCTCTCATAGATTACGACAAAATTCAATTTTCTAATTGCCAACTCCTAGACCGAGGAAACAAAAACATCTTAGTATTTCCCCAAGGCTCTCTCATGACATCATCGAAGACATTTTTGAGGAAAATGCCGATTTCCGTACCCCTAGAGTAAACGTCTTTGCAAGCAAAAGTGTCAGAAAAAGACGCTATTACATCGTCCCTCTCCCTTCTGACCCAGAAATAGTCAACGAGATTCTTTTCGCATCTCTGTATAATAGTAGAGATGTGTTTACTGAAAATGAAGTATTCTGTGTTGAGAATAACATTGAACTGCCCATTTTGGAAATGCTTTCGTTTATCTTTTCCGAAATCGATATCAAATGGAAAATTTGCCAAAATATCGTCCAAACGGTTGAGAAAGACCAAATACCCATCATCCTCGACCAATTCCATAACGGCAAAAATAATATACACCGAGGTATCAATGAAACTATCCGCAGAATAAAAAAAAATACAATTGGCAAGGACTGACTAAGGACGTTGACAATTTTATCAAAAACTGTCAATCTTGCCAGAGAGCAAAAGTTTACCGGAAAAATCTCGACAGCCCACTTGTCATTACTGAAACCCCACGGACACCCTTTGAACGCGTCAACATCGATATTCTAGAAGTCCCGACAAAAAACTACGCATTAACTATCCGGGACGAACTAACAAAATTCTCTCAGGCCTACCCCATAACCGACAAATCCGCAAAAACCGTTGTTAGTACCTTACTACTCTATTTCCAACACTTCGGTACTCCATTACGGATACATTGTGATTATGGCAGGGAATTCGACAACACACTAATGAGAGATTTATGCAAACTATTTGACATCAAACTATCTTATTCTAGTGTGGGACATCCCCAGTCAAATGGTTCATTAGAACGATTCCACTCGACCTTATTAGAGATGATTAGAATCCATAAACTAGAAAATCCTGACGAACACCCTTTTAACATCCTCCCTTATGCAATCATTGCATATAACAATTCTGTAAACAAAACTCATGGATTCACCCCTTACGAACTTGTTTATGGACATACTTCGAGTAGGACTCCAGAAACTCTCTACAACCAACAAGCCCTGATAACTAAGTACATCAGAGATCTCAATAATCGTATCTCTCACTATTATAAAATTGCTCGCGAAAGAACGGAAATCCAAAAACATAAAGCGAAAGTCAGATTTGATGAACACGTTTCTGAAAATCTCCCTAACTATCAAATAGGCGATAAAGTCTATATTAAAGAATCCCAGATCAAGGACAAACTCCAAAATAAATTCAATGGTCCTTTCGAAATCCTGGAGATTCACAGAAACTCCGCAACAGTACTAAACCCTAAAACTAACCAAAAATCAAAAGTAAATTTCGACCGAATGAAACCGTTATCAGAAAGTTAATTTCTGTTTCAGGTTTTGCCTGCTGTTCGGGTCAGCAGTACCCCAATTTCAAATACAACCAATAAACAATACTTTAGGTATCTACTTCCATAACGAAGCAGAAATAACTGTATCCAATGATAAATGGACACTTTTAGTACACAGAAACATTTCTACACTAGAACAAGTATTTACAACAAATAACAGAATATTACAAACTCTTGTAAAAACTGTTAACTTCAATTCTTTTGCTATGAACTACTTTCGCGCAGACGTACAAACCCACATTAACCTTCTCAATCAAACTTCTAACTCAATCAAACAGAAATTTACTGACATTCACATGGACACTAAAAGACACAAACGAGGTATACTTGATGGGGCAGGTACCCTTTTTAAGGCAATCACCGGCAATTTAGACGCCGCCGACGTAAAATACTTTACGGAAAGCATAAACCGCTTAAATCAAGGTCAACTTCAAATTGAGAACTTACAAAAAAACCAAATAAGTGTCACCACATCTGTAATCAAAAACTTCAACGAAACTATCCAAAATCTTAGAATCGACGAAAAACGATAACATGAAAAAGCTGGACAACACTATCGGAAAAATTAATGATAAGGTCGCCTACGTCGAATCAAAACTCGCATTACTTGAAATGTGTGAAAAACTTATGGAGAATTATCTCTACTTAGAAGATAATCTAAATGATGTTTTAAATTCTATCACATTCGCGCGTTTTAAAATAATTCACTCTTCAATTTCAACACCAGAACATCTTATTACCTCATTATAGGAAATATCGCAAAATTTAGTCAAAAGTAACCTTCCATTGGCTGTAAAGTACTCGAGCATCGCACAATATCTGGAAATTATTGAACTAGAGGCATTTCAAACATATACCGATCTTATATTTGTGTTAAGAATCCCTTTAGTCGAACAACATCCTTACACAGTCTTTCATTTATATCCTATCCCTATATACGATGAAAGAATAAGTTTGCATCATATGCTATCCTTCACAAAAAAATATCTTGCAAAGAATGATGATTCTTTAATGTTTATTCCGATCAAAGACTTAAGTGCGTGTAAACCGTTATCCACTCGTAAGAAACTGTGCTCTGAACTTTACGCATATCCTATTGACACAAACGCGTTATGTGAAGCTCAACTTCTAAAGAATGTCCAGAAGGTACCCGACAACTGTAAAAGCTCACTAATATTCACTCAAGGATACAACGTTCAAAAACTAGAACCCAATACATGGCTCATAATTACTTCTGAACCCATAAGTCTTACAGTGAATTGCGCTCAAACAAACCCAAAAACTCTTACAATCTCCCTCAACTCCATATTGACTCTTCAATCAGAGTGTAGTGCGTTTATAGGAATTACAAAAGTTCAAGCCGAATCTGGTAAACAAACCGATGTTCTAGAAACCTTCCAACCAGTAACAGTGCCGTTCAACTGTTGCGACGCAGTGCCAGAAAAAATTATAATTCCTGAACTTCAGCCCCTGAAGCTGAACACGCTTAACGTAGAAGAATTAGACGTAGCAAATCACAAATTGGAACAATATTCCAGAGACCTCGATGGTCTCATAAACCAGCCGTTTGTAACCAAAAATATTTCTTGGTTTACCTATACAACCATAGCTGCTCTCATGATCGTAGCAGCACTCATCACCTTCCAAGCTGTCAAAAAGAGGATGGTAAAACCTCCAAAGGACTGCAATCCTGACCAGACTTCAGTGCCTCAGCCAAGACTCAAATTCTTCCCCAAGCTTAGGCCTGTTTTGAAAACAGAACAAAGCTTAGAGACGCAAGTTTAGGTATACCCTTTATGTTCTCTAAAAACACCATTTTTAATATTTATTTATATCATTAACCTTTTTATTTTTCTACACATTATTTTTATTCACATTTCCTTTTACTTTTTATTTTATTATGACATGTTTAGGTTAAGCATTTAATTATTACTGGTATTATTTTATTGCTCATTTATTTTAACATATTTTGATTTTATTTTACAAATATCAATTTGAGTTTTACCTATTACTTTATTTTATTCATATTTTATACACTTATTACTTATTATTCATACCATTCAAACATCATTTTATATTATTTTATGTTTCTGTTCCTAAAAGTTGATGTTATAGCATCAACTTTTGATATGTAAGGGGAGTTGTTATATGCAAAATATATCAGCACATAGTTCACACAGTCGAGAAGTCAACGGAATTTAAAGCGTACGTGACTTCTCAGGGATATCAAATTTCATCTTAAATTATATGCAAACAACTTCCCGGAAACCTACACGAGTCCGTTTACCCAGTAAAAACGCTGACTTGCATCAGCACTTTTGTCAATGTTATAAAAGCAACTGGAAACGTTCTCGTGTTGTCATTCAAATATTATTACTTTTAGTATTAAGTCATTCAAATAATATCATTTATAGCATTAAGTTATTCAAGTACTTTAACTATTTTAATTGTTCAATTTTAATATTGTATGTTTCTAAATAAATAATTTTTTTTAAAAAGTGAATTGAATCAAAGTGATATATATATATATATATATATATATATATATATATATATTAGGGTGATTTTATTTTCGACTTTTTATTTTTTTTGGTCTTTCCATAAAATTTTTTTGCAAAGACCAAAAGTTTGAGACCTCAGTATTAATATTTAATGATCGACCAATACGTGTAGATTTCCCATTGAAAAAAAATTCTGTAGCTCAGGGGCACTTCATGGTATTATTTATATAATTAAATTCATTCGAAAAACTGACGCGGTCCAAGTCTGGAAAAAGCAGAGTCAGCTCTACAAAAGTGTCCAGTGCGAGGTAGTACAGGCCACTAAACTATAGCAAAAATATAAATGAGAAAGTTTTAGGATACTCAATTTACTACAAAAAAGTTCCTATAAACCGAATCGCAAAGTTCAATAGTTAGCGAGATATTAAGCCTTGAATCGATTTTTCTCTGAAATTTTTGCCGATTTAAACGCATAAAAAAAATCACTGAAAAATGAATTCAAGGCTTCATATCTTGCTAAATATTGCTCAAAAAAATTCCAGAAATCAACACTCTGATGTAGTAAAAACAACAAACAGGTTACTTTCGATTAATTTTTATCGTTCTTTAAGCATAGCCAGATCGTTTGTCGGTAGTGTAGTTTAGTTCAAGTGCTTCAAAATGTAAAAATAACAGCAGCATATAATTTACAGTTACGCCTAGAATAGATTTGAAAAAGGCCAAAAACATGGCCGAAACGTCATTATCAAAACATGTAAAATGAACATGATTTTATGATTTTGAAAAACCTAATATCAAGAAAATACATTCAACAATTTTATATATATATATATATATATATATATATATACAGGGTGTAAACGGTTTGAGTGCAAGGATTTTGAGGATCAATACTTCAGGTCAAAACAAATCAAAAAGCTTTATAACATTTTCAGAAATAAACTAGCAGCCTTTATTACAGTGAATAATTGATTATTTCCGGCTTCAAAATGATTGTAAAGCTAAATATGTAAATACTCAATAGCGTATACACCTTTAGTAACTGTATTAACAAAGAAAATTATTATTTAAACTCTAAATATTCCGTTATAATTTGCCCTACATTTCTCCGATCAGATGTGGCAACATAGCATATACTCAGTACTACAGCTGGCCGCTGCCATGAATGCTTTTTTGCTGCCCGGTTCTTTTAAGAAAGTGAAAGTGATTTTTGCGTCACATTCGACATAGCGTAAGTTATTTGATTTTCATTTTAAAATATAAATTGGAAAAATAAATAAAATCTGTTGTGAGTTGTGAGTTCGAGTGTATTATTTTGTGACAAACAGTGACAATCATACAATATGGTAAAGACCTGACATGCTATTAATTTGTGGGGAAAGCAAATGTAATAACAAGAATTTTGAATTTTGAATATTTACTATAAATAATCCGTTTGCTCGCCAGAGCTCTATCATAATGACATCCTGCAGGTCAAAGGTTTTTATTTGTCTAAGATAAGTAATATTAAGTTCTTAGTAACAATTATTTCTCGAAGAATTTAACACATAAAAGAACTACATATAAGAAATGTTTTGTTTAATATAGTTTGTATCGCATGATTTTTGTATCATAATGTAAACAACTTTGTATCCTCCCTTCTTCAACTTGATGCATAAAATAAATCGCCAAATATAAATATTCATTTCAATACATAGATATTAAAAGGGTACATTTTTGAAAATAATCTTTCATAAAATTTTATGTACCTAAATAAATCTACCGGCACTCGAAACTATGAAATTATTTAATACAAAAAAAATAACAGGTGTTCATTTTTTTGTGGGGACTCATTCCTTTATTATTCACGCTACAAGCAAATCTCATTTTTAGCGAGACGTTGCCACATTGACAATAATTTACTTAACATGTATTTCAAATTTTCTTGCTTATGAAGGCCTTTAGACCATAGTGTTATAAGAGTTTTTTGTTTTGTTTGGTGGGTACTATCTGCACCTAAAATATATGCAGTCAAACTATTTACACCCTGTATATATGTTTTATATATATTATGTCTTTGATTTCACATTAGACTTAAAAAAAATAATTAAATGTAAAATGATATTAAAACTAACTGGACAAAATAAAATATTATAATGACGACGGTGGGATCACTTCGGTTGTATTTATGATTTAATAAAGGCTGAAGTCAGCGAAAAGATATTTACATGATGCGTTCCCACGTTAACATCGAAGTACCAGGAAGCTGTCAGCGTAATATGATACCGTTGCATCATACACATGTGTACAATTAACACCTAACAGCTCCCCCTTATAAAGATGTTACAACATCAACTTTTAAATTAAATTTGACTGTCCATCTGGGATCCATCTTGAATCACAGGCCTCAATTTTGGCACGAGTCTGGACAGTGGTTTTGGGAAGGTCCTTAGGTTGCCTGCAGGGGAGTTTTCATCCCTTGGTGGCTTCTTGACGTGTTTTACGATTTTAACTGAAACGTATGCAACAACAGTGATTATGATTATTGTAATCGTAGCGTATGTAAACCAGGATATGTTTCTGTTTACAAATGGCTGGTTGATAAGGTCGTCTAGGTCCCTGGAGTATTGATCTAACTTATGGCTCGCTATGGAGAGTTCGTCCATATTCAGGTCATCTAGTTTTAGGGGCTTGAGCTCTGGGATATCTAGTTTTTGGAGATGATAACTGCAACAGTTGTAAGGGATTAATACAGGGTATGAATTGTCGGAAATGTTTATAATTATTTTTTTTTATCGAAATCTTCTAAATCATTTACATACAATTTAAACCACTCAAGTTGATTTATTGGAGGATACAAATTGGAAAAATTACTTTCCCTCTTCAGGGACTTTCTAGTTCAACTGCTAGAGAATATAATTTGCATAAAAAATTCAAATCAATGCCGGACCAAACCAAAGACCCATATAAAAACTTTTTAAAATTAGATTGGAGATTTCTTGAAAATATCTATGAACCGTAAAACTACGCACTCACTGTGCCATATCCCAGATTCTACGAAATGTGGAATTCTGCAATTTGATGACGAAATCTGCTGATCTCCTGAAAACGTACTTTATTTGGAAAGTAGTCACATTAATCTTTAAGAAATTTAATACATTTTTCATGTAGTCATAACATAAGATATTTGATAAGAACTTGTAACCTGTTTACATTAGCTACCCTCTTTATATTAACTACTCTTTAAAATCCAAAGATTAAAAATTAATGAAATCTTTACGAATAAAAATTTGGTTATTTGGAGGATAAAAAAATAATTAGATATTTATAAATATTTATAATCTAAATTTTGCAAATGAAGTTATTATTGTTTATATCATATGGTCGAAAATAGTACTTTACAGACACCTAAATATATTAATTACAGGGTATAGAACTCCGTGAAATACATTGCACTCAAAGCACCAATCTATCGATTTGAGTGTTGCATCGGAGTGGAAAGCTAATAAAAAGGTTCTGATAAATGAAATAAACTACTTACGAATTTCTCTTTTTCTTGTTGAAAATCCGGAGAACAGTAAAGAGTGAAGTAAAATAATTTATACTCTCAAGCACCAATAACTATATATCGGTTTTTGGAATAAAGATAATTCCTGGTTAATGTTTCAGGCATTTTACAGGTTGTAAAGAGTATGCTTGCATTTATTTTAGGTGGAGATAGTCTTATAGGCTTTAATAACCAAGTTATGATAAAATATAAGTTAAGTAAATTGGTGTCAATATGGCAAGTGCACGTTGTAAAACGATTCACTTTTACTGTAACTACTAAAGATATCAACAGAAGAATTTAGTTTTGGATAACTATGATGTTTTGTCGACTATTTGCTTTGTTAGGGTAAACAAAATATTTCTGAAATTAAAAAATTTCACATTTTCTTTCTAAAAATTGACTAATGTTAAGAAGTAACATTTAAAATTCCCGAAATCGTTCTGTGCATTAAAAAAAAAAGTTAATTAGACAAGAACAAAAAGCTTTTTACACATGATTTAGAAATATCTCATCAAAGAATCCTTCAAAGGAACTGTTTAGTACCTATTTTAGAATTCATATTCCAAAATTCATTAATTAGGTCATATTATTACTTAGATTTGATACCAGTATCTACTTACACAATAAATAAATTTCAGAATTATCTTAATATATTGTTATAGATTTCGTGGGTTCAACTAAAATTATACAACTAATATTCACTTTCATTTTTCTAGAACTTTTATTTACATCAAATTATACAGAACAGCTGATTCAAATCACAATAACAATTTTACATATAAGCTCTTTGCTTTACTAACTAACTTGCGATCGTGGGCTGCTTCCTTTTAAAACCAGTATCGAAAATTCTCGTATAATTAATCATCAACTCCACAGCCGCCTAGCCATTTCGAGAACATATTTTTGTCCTAGAAGCGATAGGTTTCTTACTGAAATGAAACATAGTCGGCTTAGGTAAATTTCGTAACACTGCCCCCCCCCTTTAATTCTCATCTTCCCGGTAAAAAACATCCTCTCCATGGTAGGGAGCGAGTCGATCTAAATGGACCAGCTTCAACTTAGCCTTGGGGTTGCGACGGTTCCGGTAGATGGCGTCATTAAGCCACTTGACCACCTCGTATTGACCATTCCAGGCGGGTGTAAGCTTTGGGGATTTACCCGTGCTCCGTTGGGGGTTGTATAGCCAGACTTTGTCCCTCTCCTGGAACCCGACTGAATTGGCCTTGAGGTCGTATCGCGTCTTCATCCAGTCACTGGTGGCCAACATCTGCGTTCGGGCTAATTCGTGCATTGCCAGCATGTTATGTCGGAGCTGGTCGGCATAATCGTCGATGTCTTGGGAAGGATCTTCGAGGGAGCCAAAAGCCAAATCGCAGGGTATTCGCAGCTCCTTTCCGAATAGGACCCTGACTGGGGTCAGGCCTGTACTAGTATGTACGACAGAGCGATATGCCAACAGGAATAGGGGAATATGCTGAATCACCCTGGTTATTGCTGACGACCTTGGATAGGTGTTGTTCCAAGGTCCTGTTGAATCTTTCCACCATTCCGTATGACTTTGGGTGCAATGGTGTTGTTCTCGTTTTCCTGATCTCCAAGATCGTGCAAACCTTGTGGAATACATTCGATTCGAAGTTACGCCCCTGGTCTGACTGTAGTTCCATCAAGACGCCAAACGTGCTGAATAGTTGTTCTACTAGCAACGTCGCTACAGTGGTTGCCTCTTGGTTGGGTTTCGCATATGCCTCAGGCAATTTCTAAAGTAATCCATTGCAACCAGAATTTATTTGTTCCCCCTCTCAGACTCGGGAAACGGTCCGGCGACATCGAGCGCAATTCTCTTAAATGGGACGCCCACATTATACTTGCATTCTGCCCTTGGTCCGGGTCTTCGGGCCTTTACTGGCTGCACAGGTGGCACATTTGCGGCACCAAGCTCTGACCTCTTTAAAGTAATTCACCCAGTAGTACCACTGGCGAACTTTGTCTAGGGTTTCTTTCATGCCCAGGGGGTCTCCAGTAATCCCATCATGTACTTCGGTCAGGTTGGCTGGTACCTTTTTCTTCGGAACTACCAGGTGGGACTTGGTTTCTCGTCAACCAGCGTTTTCTCAAACTCGCTTGATCATTCCATTGTCTACACATAGAGAGTCCCATTGAGCCCATAACGATTTCTGCACGCCTCAGTATTTAGCTACCTCGTCCCATCGTGGCCTGGGTGCCCCTCTCGTTTTGAGTGACAGGATTGGTTCGATGTCTGGATCAGCCATTTGGTCCTGGATGCACTGTTCCGTTTTCCAGTCTTCATTGGCCTGCACTCGGATCTGCCTGATGGAGATACCCTCTCGCTTTTCCGTCTTCAGACAATGTACGCATTCTGCTCTACAGGGTCTTCTGGATAGGGAATAGGCATTATTGTGCAAACGGCCGGCACGGTGTTCCACTTTGTAATGGTATTGCTGTAATTTCTCCATCCACCTGGCCAGTTGTCCTTCCGGTGTCTTCATGTCCAGCAGCTATTTGAGTGTGACATGATCTGTTCGGATTAAGAAATAACGACCATAGAGGTATTTGTGGAAGTGGTCTACAGCCCTTATTATTGCAAGAAGTTCTTTTCTGGTGACGCAATAATTTCTTTCCGGTTTCGAGAATCCACGGCTGTAGTACTCGATCACGCTCTCTTTACCATCTTGCACCTGGGAAAGGACGACCCCAAACCCCGAAAATAGGTGATGAACACGTATTTTGCTTACGAGAACCAACGATACAAACAATTGGAGGGAGCTCCAATGGGGTTGCCACCCTCACCAGTTAAAGCGAACCTTTTTATGGAGAACTTTGAGGAGTTGGCACTAAGAACAGCAACTCTTATACCCAGTTTATGGTTGCAATATGTGGATGACACTTTTGTGATTTAGCCTCATGGGAGGGAACTTCTCAACACATTTTTAGAGCACCTTAATGGCATCAATCACAAAATAAAATTCACCATGGAGGTTGAAGCCAACAATCAACTGCCATTCCTTGATGTTCTCATAAATAGGAAGTAAAATTGAACCATTGGCCATACAGTATATAGGAAAGCAACTCACATCAACAGATACCTTCATGCTAATGCTCATCACCACCCAACCCAACCACAAGCCGTTGTCAAAACTTAAGTAACCAGATCACAAAGACTAGCTGACCAGGACAGCATTAAACAGGAAATGGACAGTTTAAAAACAGCTCTGAGACAAAACGGATTTACAGACCGAAATATTCAAAGAGCCTTAAAGTCAGAACCGAGACAAACAGATGAGGAGCATGAGACACCAATAACCAAGGCTTATTTACCGTATGTCAAGGGTACCACGGACAGTATTGCAAGAATTCTGCGGAGACACAATATCGATACTATTTTCAATACAGACAGAAAAACCTATGAGGGGCAAACTAACAGAAGAATTCACGCTAGACGTGATGAACAACAGAATGCTATAAGAAAACGGGAAAAAACAATATCCGTTTCGGAACACACCACCACGACGTCACACCGAATAGACTTTGAGAACACCGGAGTACTGGCAAATATAGAACACCCGAAATCAAGACTCGTAAGAAAGGCAATTGAAGTAGCGAAGGGGCACGCAATGAAATCCAGAATTTATCGAATTGTTGGAAAATTCTATTAAACACCGTACCGGCCCCGACCCGTTCTATAACAATTCAACCGGAGATAACTAATCAGCAAGCGGGAGGCCTGGCCACTGAGTGCCAAGAGCCAATCACACGCAGCCGTTCACGGTGCCAACCGATAGGCGCCGAGCCGCGACTATATATAACACCTTGCGCCCTCCTGAAAATCTTAGTATTCGAGTAACTATAAGCGAAAGCAGAAGGCTACGAGAATTATGCGAACCGACCTGAAGAGGGCAGATGTGACTCTACCGAAACGTCGTCATTGGCAATTTACCATCGAACCCGGCAGGGGTCAGTTATCAACTACGCGGATGAATTCCCGAAAACCACCTAATACATTTAGTGTCCGCGTAAACTTAAAAACAAACAAATATATACATATATATATATATATATATATATATATATATATATATATATATATGCATATATTCTTTTGCCAGAATTGGGGCAGAGAAAATAAAAACCTTAAATTATTTTTTAAATATAATGTGAACAACAAGAGAGCAACATTATGGTTATACAGGGTGGTTCAAAAATAAGTTGTAATATTTGACAAATTGGCAGCGGTGTATACAGGATGGTTTTAATGTAAATGGAAGAAGAGTTAGTTATACAAAGCGGTTAAAAAAATTTTTTGAATAAAATTTTTTTATAGGGTGGCCAATTATATTTGTGACTCACGAAGGGTTCCACATTATTTCTGTTAGGATGGATCACAAAAGTTTATATGGGGTAGACCATAAATAGTTGCATTCTACTATATAGAATATCTGAAATATGGGGAGAAGCAAGATTATAGTTTTAGAGTGTATTTAACACAATGTGAGAAGAAGCTGTATATAAAGGTTGATTAAATTATAGAGTAAAGAGAAATTTTACTTCAAACGGTTATTCAAAAATTATCAGGAATAATTGTATACAGCGTAGACCATTAGCAGTTGCATAGCTGAAATATAGGCTAGAGAAGAATTATTGTCAGGTGTTCAAAAAGTTATGTTGGGTGACAAATAAACCGCAGCATACAAGATGGTTGCAATATAAGGTGAAGTAGAGTTACAGTTATTCAAGGTGATCCAAAAAATTTCGAATAAAATTGATATATTGGGTGGCCCATAAGTACTTGCAGTTGGGGTAAAATATATTCGGGACTAGTGGATTTATGGTTAAGTAGGTTGGTTCAAACAAGTTTAAAAAAAATGATATAGGATAACCCATATGTTTCATAAGTCATTTTTTTTGCGAAGGTTGAACATTCCGTACGCTGGTGAAAACGCGGGTAACGGCTAGTATTGGCATACGGCATTGCTAGCCTTTTCTCGGACAGCACGCAGCTAATGTCAGATGTCACTTAATAAAAGTCTTTTGTGTTTGCGCATACGCTATGTTCAAACAACAATAACTCCTAAAGTAATAAACATACAGTTGTGAATTTAATGTTGTATTGTAGCTTAACTCAAAAACTTTGGATTTAGTGAAAAAAAATTAAAGGTTATCGGGACTACTTTTGCATTGATTTGCAATAGTTTGTTGATTTGCATAATTTTTTACCCCTTTTTTGCACTTTACCTTTTTTTCAAAATTTAAGAAAACGTTAACACTTTGTTTTGAAATGTTGTTGATTGACAGTTTTATTGTCCGTCAAATAAGCCTATTTTTATCTCAGTAAGATCAAAACTTTAAGAGATATGAACGTTTTTGTTCACATATTCATGAAAAAAACAAAATGGCTGCCTTATGGCGGGGTGGGGTATTCAGCCCTAGTATATAGTGTAATTGTGTATTAAAATAGTTGCTTTACATGTATCTAGATTATCGCTAGTTCATAACCGGACACACTGTATTATCATCAAAGCTATTAATATATAACATCTCCAAAAAAATATTGTAATAAATTTCGATTTATTGCAAAGATTACTGTATGACATTTCTCAGTACAATGACTAGTAAAAGCAGATGAATCTTTG
Source organism: Octodonta nipae (assembly GCA_034190945.1). NCBI lineage: Eukaryota > Metazoa > Arthropoda > Insecta > Coleoptera > Chrysomelidae > Octodonta > Octodonta nipae. The sequence goes on along the minus strand of CM067217.1, from coordinate 60,607,292 downwards.
TTCAATCTTATATCGCGTTTATGAGAAGTTATCCTATGTTTAAGCCTTCTTGAAATTTGTCCGATGTAAGTGGCTGGATAATTATTACAATCAATTTTACATATTACATTCGATTGAAGAAATTTTGTGATTTTATCTTTAACTTTACTGAACAAATTTTAGAGACTTGCGAGAAAAATTTATATTAGGTTGGTTATTGAAAACTGCAAGATCTTGGGGGTGATCTCTTTAAGGTATGAAAGGAACACGTATACCTAGTTGAAATTCTGTAAATTTAAATCATTGCGTACATTAGAAGTGTTATTTAATAAGGAATTAAATGCTAAGTGCTTCTTGGGGAATAACACCAAAGTTTAAAGAAAATTGCTGTCCAGATCAGACCCCGAAACGTTTGGAATATACAGTAATTTTCTTTAAACTGTGCTGTTATATTCCAAGAAGCACTTAGACATGGAAAAATATGCCAAAAGTATCATTCAGAAAACAACAAGGAATTAAATGGTATCTGATTTCTAATTTGCAGATTTCTTTTTCAATAATTTCTATAGTAATCAACTTCTCTGTAAATTTCATTTTGACATTGTCATTCCACTATACATTTGAAACGTAAAAATATTAACTTTTGCTTGAAAACTTTTCTAATGTTCACTTTGTTCTGTAATGTTAATTTTGAATTCAATCTCAACTAATGTAAATTTTTATTAACTTCAATTTTCAACTTCAACTTTTCAATTTCAAGTTTTGTGTTAATTGTAGTTTGACTGACGAAGAAATAAATGATTTCGAAAGATCTCAAAATATTTAGTTAAAAGAGTATGCTTTATTATATTGGTTGCTTCCCGATACGCGTAGCATTCTAGAATTCTGTACCTCTAAACAGCCGTGACGTCCTTTCATGTTTATATATATATATTATACATATATATATATATATATATATATATATATATATATATATATATATATATATATATATATATATATATATATATATACAATATTATATATTGTATATATATATATATTATATATATATATATATATATTGTATATATATATATATATATATATATATATATAATTTTAGTCTAGTATGTAAATTTTAGTATAGCATGTAAAATAATATAGTTTTCTTTTTTGTTTCAGGTAAGCAAATTTTCATAAATTCAGATAAATTTGGTAAGTTGGGTACCTATTTCATCCATATCAGATTTTTTTTTAATTGATAAGTTTCTCATTTCTGCATAAATGCGAAGCGTGAAAAACCTCTTAGTTAGAGTTATTATCAATAACCTCAACCACAACCTCCAAAAGCTTACGAAAAAGTTTCATAGCAATGTCTCGAAAAACTTGGGTGTCGTAATAGTAAACCTGTTATAAGAAGTAAGGTTAGTTATTTATTGTAGGTATAAAGATGGTGTTTCACCAAATGAACGTCGTATGGGAGAAATCGGGTCCTACTGGATGGTTGTAAAGCACAAGGTGAGCATCTGACAGCTAATAAATAACTAACTAATAAAGCAAGACAGTAAGTCTTAATATCCTCATCATGTGCTTGTCTTGACGAACACAGATACGACACATTTATGATTTCTTTTATATACAAAACTATTTCATGAAATTGAGTTCAGGCTAATTATCAAAAGTTATCATGGAGGATTACTCCTTACTCTTATAAAGACGGTGTTTACCGTCAATGGTACAGCTGGACTTTAGAACCTATTACCAGCAATCGCACAGAAGAAGATGATGGCAGTTACCCCATTTAAGTAATGTTAAAGTAATGTTAAATACCCAACAAGGTTACTCTCGATCATGTAAATTAAGAAAAAAATACTTGAAATGTGTTATTTTATTATCAGTTTTTTAACGTAATAAATGCTGATAATGATTTCCATTATTTTGGAGACAATAACACAGCCTCTTCATATTGAAGTTCCTGCAAAAAGAATTATATTAGAACAAGCATAACCTGCTCTATCTACTTAAACAATCAACAAAGTGCTTCTGGAGGCAATGCAGGAAGTATGGTACAGTAGAGTCTGTATTACAAGTACGATAATTGTCCTGAATGTAGGAGTTAAATTGGGCAATTATAGAGTAATTAAAATGTAATAATAAACTTTTCTCATCGATTTTCATATTTCATCTTCCCCGTATATTGTTTCGAAGTTATTCTTGCAGAGCAAACATCCGAATGATACTTGAAATATAGAGACTACGTAATAAAGCAAAAAGGATAAAGTGGAGAAGATTAAGGTAGCGAATATTTGTCACGCATTTAGAAGTTTTTAGGTAAAATATATGGGTATGAATCAGCTATCTTAATGGTCGTTTTCTCGCCTTTAAGGTTTGCTCGAATTGCGCTCTCTAAATCTTCAGATCCCTTTCGGATATGGTCATCAAATGTGTTTCGAAACGATTTGTGTTCAAACCCAGTTTCTATCTTTTCTTTGCACAGGATATAATCAAGTGAACGTATTGATATAATAACTGTTAAATATAACAACAAACATTCCAGTAGTTTATGGTATGTATATTTTTCAATAAACTGAAGACTTTTTCCATGAGTTATCACATACTCAAATTTCCAGTCTACAATCTTTCAACATATTTCGGTAATTTCTTTTTAAATCTTATAAATACGTTCTGTGTAATGAATTTAATCTTGTGACTAGTTGTTAATGAGTGTACAGTCTATTGACAGTTAATCAATAAGGCAACCGAAAGTTTTTTAATTATATGAAACTTACGTATGCTCTGATTTTGACACTTAATCGAACGTTTTCTTTTTCTTCAAAATGATGAGGATTCACTAATGATTTAGTTCTGGAAATAGTATACGATATTTCAATATAATTTATACAGGGTGTACCAAAGACAACGAGATACTTGAAATATTTCCCAATATAATCATTATTTTGAATATCACAAACACATGTCAAAAGATTCAGGAGATGCGACATATCTAATCATACAAACCGTTAACCTACCATGAGTGAGACCTCGTTTTAAAGCTTATTTAAAATGTAATTCAACGGTATGTCTTTTCTCATATTTCATCAATATTTAAGGAATTTGTGAATTAAAACGTGACTCCTGGACAATTTTCTCATTTCTGATGTGATTGACGAATAATAATTAAAGTAGATTATTCGCTTATAATTATATAGACTATTTGCTATTACGACAAAAAAATTATACTGACAATGGATTTTAAATCATTTTATTATAACAGATGTTCGAATTGGTCACCATCCACAGTGATATAATCATGCCTTAAATTCATTGCGTACATTGGAAAAAATATCTTTAGTAAGTAAGTCACATTCTTCTAGAATATGATGTCTTAAATTTTCCAGTGACTCGGTAGAAGTAGCAAACACACGGGTCTTTAAATGCTCCCAAAAAGCATCCACTGGGGTAATATCTGACGATCTTGCCAGCCACTTCATGGCATCTTGTCTTCCAATCGATCTATCAGGAAATGGAGTATCCAGAAATTCTCTAACTGACAAGACATAATATGTCGGGGCACCGTCGTGCTCTAAAACAATTTCATCTCTTACAAGATAAGATTATCTTATTCAAAAATTTCTGTTATTGTTGGATCTACAGCATTTGCAAGTAAGTCTAAATACTTATCTCCATTTAAAGTGTATGAAAAAAAAAAACAAAGATATGATCAGCCAAGATTCCTGCACACACATTTGGTTTTAGAGGTCGACGATTCACCTCACCATTTAAATAAAATGAGATTGTTGTTTATGTGATGGGACAATGTTTCATAGATTTCTATTCTTCTCTCAAAGTCGTCTACATTTAATTCTTGGACCGGTATGATTTTGTATGGATGAAACTTATTACATTCTGTGAACACTACCTTCTAGAACAGCTGATGTTGACCTAATTTGTCTTAAAGATTTTCTCGGTTCCATTAAAACATGGCATTTACTAGCAATTTTATTTTAACGAAAGAAGTTATTAATTTTTTTGTTACATGAGAAGTGATACACAGAGGCGCACCTTAATCATGCTTTAAAACGAGGTGTCACTTATGGTAGGGTTCTAAAAAAATTGAGCATCTAGCGCTGGGATGTTGACAGTGCAACTTATTTAACGGTTATTATGGCCAAATATGTCCCCCTTCGTTAATCTTTTGAAGTGTTTTTTCGATTTTTAAAATAATGAGTAATTTGGGAAATATTTTAGCTGGTTAGTGTTCGTTGAGACACCCTATATATTACTTCACAATACAATAATTCAACTCGATTTATCATATACAAATAAGGAAGTTACCATATATTCGGTATATCGCAAAATAAAATACTAACTTGAGTTTTTATGATCTAAAGGGCAACACAAATATACTGATTAGATTTTTCCTAAAGGACGACACTACGTCAGAGAATTCTACTATGTTCAGATTTAGTACCTACATTAAATTTCGAGATCTTAGAACCGCTCTCTAAGGGCGTGTATTGCTCAAACATATTCTATCCATGAATGGAGGTTAGTCATGAAGCATAAATATTGCATATACGTGGGAAACTTTAACCCTTGTAAAATCAAGCTTTCTCTAGCGTACAGAGCCTAGCGGTTTTTATAATTTTATATTATTTATAATAACTCTTAAGAACTTCAGTTCGTTATTATGCCATCACAGCATGCTGCATTCTTTAGCAAAGTCATATTCTGAATTGGTTGTTCTTTTAAATGTACACTATGGGTATCCGGCATATTGTAAAACTTGTCATCGGCAACCTAACAGGTTTTCCTTACTTATTCATTTCTGATCATTTAGTTCATCCTCAACTCTGATGCACCTAATCGTATGGTAACTAGAACAAATTTTTGTTGACATTTTCAAGTTTTGTCAGTTCATTCGTTTCCTGGCACAGTTACCATAAAGGGTAAATAACTGACCATCGAAACGTGAACGCACCAGAAAGAAAAAGAAAACAATTTGATTTATTTATTTCTCTATTCATTTCATATCGGGGCCACACAGGTGCGTGTACGGATTTCGTTAGTAATATATCTAAAAGCGTTTACATACTAATACACATATTTTCATAAGGTACATTTATTGCTTAATTTTTATGTAGATCCGGAATGGTCCCTTTTCTCAAAGTGGAAAAGACTTTCGTCGATGGATTTAGAGCATCCCTGTAGTAGGATTTGTTATATACAGCATTCACGCTAGCTTAATTGCATTTTTTTTTCTAGTTTAGATTGAACATTTTGAAATCCCATTAATCTGACCCGATAACTTTTTATAAATATTATGATATACATGTTGGAAATTTATCTTTTGTCACTATCAAAAACTTTTTTGTTGTGCTGTTTGTTTCACTTACGGTAGTTTCTGTTATGTTGTAGATAAAACAACAACAAAAATGTTTCTTTGAATTTCTGTTGTTGAGTACTGAAAAAGCCTGGTAAACTTACTTACTATAATAGCAAAGGGTTTCATTATTAGCTGTATTTAAGAAGATCTTGGTTTGATTGCGTTCACCAGTTTGTTCTACCTGATTCGTTATGGTAACAAGCATAAAATTGATTAAAAATTTTTTTCATGATAGTCATTTTCCACATATTATGCCCCATACCCAGAAAAAATGTAGTGTAGTATCCTCTCCAAAGTAGACTAAGATAATCCATACAGGGTGGGTTGGCCAGTAAACAATTATTGTAAAAATTTTATATACTCAGAGCACCCAAGCAACCATTGGAGACAGGAGGCATTAATCCATGACGACATTGGCAAACAAACATTTCTCAGCTATACCTGAAACAAAAAAAAACTACAAAGACCAAAATTTATAAAATAGTACATAATAATATGTAGTGCCGTAGATAATAAAGGAGGAGTAAGGGTATTGCTGTTTATATATACAGAAAACGCTAATAAAATATAGATATATATGTATAAAACTGGAAAGAATTAACGCAAGTGTATGCTCCAGGAGAATGAAAAATTGAAGAAAATCAGATTTTTTATCAAGTGCTACAATCTAATTCTCAACAAAGGTAATACCACGGGCCAAGTTATTCTTATCGGAGATGTCAACGTCTAAATGGGAAACATTCCAGTTACACATATAGTAGGCTGCTACGACGAAGACACATACAATGAATATGCAGTATTACTTACAGACTTCGCTAGCTAGAGTAAAAAAATAAAAACAGTTTCTTCCGTAAAACAGACATACACAAATACACCTGTCCCAGCTGAGGCCTTACATTAATTTGGTTACATAACTATCAATAGTATACTAGCCGAACTGGTAAAATATTCACGAACATATAAAGGAACTAGCATACGCTTGGACCACTATATAGTCGTGATTGCAATTGATAGTTCAAAAAGTGGAGGAAAACTAACCCCAAAAACATAAGAAAAAGATGGAGAAATCTGTAAAGTTTACTTACTAAATGAAGAAAGCCTAAAAAAACCCTATAATTATAAACGGAACAAAGTTTTTGAACGGTTAGAAACAAAAGACGACTTGAACCACTAATCGAATAAATATAAAAAAGCTACAGAACGGACAGCCTCAGAAATATAGGTATAAAAATAGGAACACATAGGAAAACTTTTTATGTTTTGAATTCCATAATTCGGTAAAAGCTTACTATACAGAAATGCCTGTAACATATTTTTATAGAGAATTAAACACTCTATAATAAAGCGATATTAAATTGTTTTGATAAACTCACAGATCTAAATGATAATATATTCCAAAGTTCAAATATGAAACTTCATATATTTTTTTCAAGATTACAATGAATTTATTGACTCTGTCAATTAAATATCATGGTATATTTTGTAGGTCACTAAATTTATTATAAAATTTCCTTAATTTATAATCAGTAGATGTTGACATAGTTTTTTCTACTTCGCATTTGATATTTTTTTCTTAAAAAAAATTATGAAATGTTGTAAATATATAATATTTATTACAGTGTGAAGTTTTTAAATTATTTTAGGTTTTATCGTAATAAACATAAAGTAGTATTAATGAAAAAAATCATAATGTAAGCATTTTTTATTTCATTCTGAATATTTTTCACAATGTTCTTTTACTACCCGCAATAGAACATGAATATGCTCTTCATTGCTGGCTAAGAAGACATTTTACTATTCTATTAATTCCACTCCATGTTCATTAACCAGTTGACATTTTTTCAAGAACGCCAAATTGTCTTCATAATTCTCATTATCCACAAATCAATTTTTTTCAATTAATTTGAAGGAAATGTTAGATACGAGTCTAGTAGTATCTCCAGTTTGTTTTTATCAAATATGTGCCAATTATTAATTACTGCATTATCGTTGATCTTTCATGGCTTCAATCACTTTATTTATTTCTGCTCAAACACTATCATCAAATAAAGAAAGCGTGGCTATAGATTAATTTTAATATCATAAATGATGATCCAGTTTACTACTAGCAGCCAGATAGACAAAAAGATTCTATGTATTGTGATGAACCAATATTTTACTAGTAAGTATTTTGTTGTTTCCTGAATGATATTTGTGGCATACTATTCAATGTCTAAGAACTTCTTGGGACATAATACCACAGTTAAGAAAATTGCTGTATATTCCAAACGTTTTGGGGTCCAGGTCAGACCCCGTTGTCATTGGTTAAGAAACTTGGATAAAAAATGCACAATTCTAAGATGTAAATTAAAATATTTGACAATATGTTTTATTTGATTTCTGATGATTTCTGACTTAACTAAGAGAATTTTATTTGTAATTACAAACTAAGAAAATTTTATTTGTAATTACAAATAAAATTCTCTTAGTTACGTCAGAAATCAAATAATACATATTGTCAAATATATTAATTTACATCTTAGAATTGTGCCTTTTTTATCCAAGTTTCTTAACCATTAACAACGGGGTCTGATCTAGACCCCGAAACGTTTGGAATATACAGCAATTTTCTTAACTGTGGTGTTATTTCCCAAGAAGTACTTAGACATTGAAGTATTTTGTTGATCTATTTAGTACATTTTGTAACAAGTACTTTCTAGATCATCAAAACTACTTTTTTATAATATATATGATATTTTAAAATCTTAAAACAGTATGTCTTTATATATTAGTTTTAAACAATTTTTATAATAAATTTAATAGTTTCGTCGTAAACTTTGAAAACTATGAATTTTCATACATTTCGAACTTGAGACTCGATTATCATTTGAATTTCTATATTTATCAAAGTAACCAAACAGGCGTTTTTTCTAGAGCATTTAGATCTCTATAAAATTCATGGAAATCACTGGATGGTCTGCAGTGGCCGACTTATCAAATTGGATATCGTAAAGAAAAGTCTTCCTATGTTTTTAAAATGGCAAATAGAAATTCGTGATAAGGCACCTCTGAATATCAATATTTAGAGCTCAAATTTTAGTCGCCTATTAATTTACCTTCATGCAAATTTCGAACCTAGTTGTAAGGTGAAAAATAAAATTTGCACAAAAAATGGACATACGAATTCAAAAAAGAATTAAATTAGGTTAAAATACCGTTTTAAACTCGATTCTTTATACAGATGAGGTAGTATTAATGACAGAATCAGACGACCTGCAAATTGGAATACTCAAATTGCAACAAATATACAGCATATAACATGAATGTATCATCTGCTATTGGCCTTTTCAGGTAAATACTCCGCCAGATCTAAAATAGTGGATAGTAATGAAATATTGGACAGATATCACATTTTAAATATATAGGTTGCAACACTTCACATGACTGAGAGATATGCATTTATGTGTGGAACCATATCTACACGAGAGAGTAACAAGTAAAGTTATATATGAGTATAGCTGTACTGACTGGCCTGACTTACCACAACAAGTCCTGAGCTATGACAAAGAAAGATTAATACAGGTTACAAAGCCAAGAAATGAAATTCTTAAGAAAGCTTAAAGTTAACATACATATTGACAGAATAAGAGATGATTGTATAAGAAGTGAATTGAAAATTTTCAGCTTAAACGAAAGAATTACAGAAAATGGAAAGAGAGCAAACAGAATGGAACATGATAGAATCTGAAAAAAAGTATTAAACTATAAATGTAAAGGCAGCAGAAGTATTGATAGACCTAGAAAAATATGGCACCCTAACAGGCAAAAGCCTTATACCTGAAATGGAGAATAAGAAAAAGAAGGGCCGGACGAAATTTCATTTTCATGTGAGGCGTATTATAAATTAACCACGGCATTTCATCACCAAAGAGTATTTTTTCACTGATAAACCATTAACTGTTCATTTTGTTGACGTAAAAGTAAACGAGATCATCTATGTTACACAAACTAACTGCACTTGGAAAGTTTCATCTAAAGATATAACAAAGAACATATAGACAATTTTTTCCAAAAGTTTTTCCAGCGTTTGGAAAACATATTTAGAGGGTCGCACTGCAGCATTTCGATTATGGCGAAAGTACGTTAAAGGACAAAATAGGGATTGTGATTGGTAATCATTACTTAAAAGACACAAAAAAGTGGTTTCTTCGATTAATTATTATACATAGAAAACATTTGAGTATGTAGTGTGGGATGTAGTTTAATTATAACTTGTTTCGATTGTATGAATATACAAATGTGTTAGAGACTTGCGTAACTACAGGCATAACTACAGGCAAAATCGGGTAATAATTGCTCACGAAAATACAGAGTAAACGTAATTTTACATTTAGCACTGTTAACATCGTGGCGTCATGGACATTACTCATTGCAGGATGCCACGTTGTCGAAACCTATGCATATTTGTTATATACATACTCAAATGTCGTAACCGGCATCAGTAGAAATATATCCCGTGCAGGTCTGTAATACGAACATGTGCAATAACGTTTAACATGATATCATCAAGGGCATACCTATTGTCGGATTTCTAGTAATTAACTTGGATATTTTGAGGAAGGCAATGTCATTCATGGTTTTGTAAGACGGCACATTCTGCTGAGGTCCGACTTGAGAAAAATTTATTTATTTGCGCTGCAGTGTTTGACTGACTAGCTTGTCTCGATAATTCTGAGCAGGGTTTTGCTGTAGAGTAATATGCATTATTTTTAGGGATGCTGTTAAATTTCAAAGAGCTTTCATCAAATGGTTCGTTAACGGCGGTAGTAGAGTAGTTTTCTAGGTTGGTCCTAGGCTATGACTGTCATCCCATTTATTGAATTTAACTTTTTGCTTGGTATTTTAGTGACTTTTTACATTTATCGTTTTATGCTTGCCTGTTTAAATCGATTTAAGTGCCTTGCTTATGGTGAGGTGGTCTTATGCTGATACATGTTTTCTTTTTACCCTTCCCCACAGTTGCTGTATGTATGTCGTAAATATAATTTGGACCAGAAGGAAATTCTTCTCCTTGCGACGCGGTTGAATCTCACGTTTTTCGGTGAGTTATAAACATTTTTTGCCTGTTCATTAGGATTTCTTTTTCGCAAGTTTTTTCCGAAACTTTTATGAAATGGTGGGGAACAAAGTATATGAAGGCAATCTCGAAAAATTGCCCGGATTACTGATTGTCTGTTCAGAAATTATTCCTGACAAACATTCTGAGAGAAACACATGTCTACAATATGATCAACTAGTGTTCCTATATAAAAATTGTGTTTGGAATGATGCTTATCTATATTTGGAGTTACATTCTTGCTTTGATACAAATTTTCTTGTTTGTCTAAAAAAGAGAACACCTTAATTAAAAGGAAAAATAATCAAAGAATCGTCTAGGATTTTTTACAATTCGATCTATTCATAGAATTCATTTTGTAAGTGCTTTCTGCATGATGCTTACATTGCAATGTCACCAAGTAAAAGGTAAAAATTTTACATATCACAAGCATAGGAAAATGACAATGTCTAATTGATACTTATAGAGAAGTTGATTTCTATAATTTCTTTTAAATGAATTTCGGTCTATTGGAAGGATGCGGGCGTTATCAAACTTTGGTGTATGACAATTCTCAACACAATGACTAATTAAAGCAGAAGAATCATTGTTCAATCTTATTGGTTTTATGAGAAGTTTATCTATCTTTAAGCATTCTTGAAGTTTGTCCAATATAAGTGGCTGGGCATTTGTTACAATCGATTTTATATATTACATTCGATTGGAGAAATTTTGAGATTATATCCTTAACTTTACTGAACAAATCATTAACAGTTTTAAGAGACTTGTGAGAAAATATCATATTAGTCAACGAGGAAATTATAGTTTAAACATAATTTATTTGACCCCCGAAATGTTAAAATGAGGGGCAGCCATTAAAACCACCCTTATCTACATCAAATAACATACCTTTCTTAGACCTCCAAATGTTAGACAATAAAGGTTATCTACAAGTACTAGTCCGCTAGCACTCGGTATAATAGATTATAATAGATCAAATACCTATTACCAACCTTTGTTATTAATATCTTACTGTTAATATTAGTTATATTAATAGCAGACATTCATTTGAATTGTTAGTTGATAAAAATTTGGGAATTTTTGTGAAATTGCGAAATCTTTATTGGAAGAAAGTCAATTATGCTAATATTAAAATGGGATGTTTTAAGCTCGACTTCTCCGGAGTTCATCAGTGCCCCAATTTAAAGCTTCTAACATTATTAGGTATTTATTTTTACTCTCAGAAAATTATTCCAACTTTCTACCTCGAGGGCCATTCAATTTGTCCGTCAGAAATTTTATATGCATTAGCTTTAGGTTCTTTTTCTTGGAACGCGATTTTGGCAAAGAACTCAAGAATTTTCTATTCTAAATTCCATTTATGTTTTAGGCGATTAAATGTGGTCACAATTATTCGACAGTCTGCTCTAAAACCAAAATTCGCGAATAATTTCTAACAAAATTGAACTAAAGTTTTTTAGATAAAGACTTTTGTTTGAAGTTGGTCATATTTTGGCGTCATAGAAATGTATGAAGGGTTGTGAAATAGCAGGTAAACAACATTTTATTGTTTTGTCTTTTGGAATTTTAAAATATAACAATGCAAACTTTGGTAATTACAGTTACCTACTATATTAATGACCTTGTATACTTCTCTCACTTCAAAACATGGTAACTCAAATTTCTATTGAAGACATGCTCCTATTTTCGTCTCAGTGTATACTAACTTTCAAACAAAACACTGTAAAATGACATCATGATTAATTAAATTTTGTTTGTTTGTGTAATGAAACTAAAAAAGCATTTCATTTTTGCACTAAATATTTAAAAATAATTTCATAAAATTTAGTTTAACGCCGCCAATGGAAAAATTAGCAAACCCTCTAAATTTGTCATCCGACAAAAACAAAACATTAACATAAAACCGACTAAGATAATAAAAAGGGGACTATTCTGAACCTTCGATGTGTACAAAAAGCATCAACCTTGAGAAATTTCTTAATGAACGCTCCGATTATAAATTGACATTTAAACATGTTGACTACTTTAGTTCAGTTTATATTTCCGTATGAATTGTATCGATATAAAACAGCTGTAGTAAATAAATAGTGGATTTATTTTGTGAAAATAAAGTCATCGAAAGTGAACGTGAATATCTTTATTAAATTTTAATTTGATATCATAGAATCATTTGTAATTTGGTTTGGAAGTGTGGGATTAAGTTAAGTTAACATCTTAAACGGATTTATGGCTACAACTCGAAGTATGGCAGACATGGACGAGACTAGCAAAAAAATATTCAAACAGGTTATTGGTAAACAAGAATAAAAATAACTCTGATCCTGAAAAAACGTGACAATAAGGAGAAACCACATCAAGATTGCATCCAACAAAGGTTAGTTAAATATTTTAAGGAAAAACTTAAAATTGAATTAGATAACATTGCCTGTGCAGTGATAAGTGAACAATAAAATATTAGAAATTTAAAGAAAAACAAGAACAAACTGAATTAAAGGGACAAAATGAATTTAATATATTTGAAGAAAAACACGAACAATCTGGAAACAAAATTGAACAACTAATGCAATTAGTAATTCGAGGTAACGAAGCTGTTAACCCGAAAATAGTGATTATAGAATCAAATATAACAGTGATAAACGATGAAATAAAGGTCCTAAAAACTACCGTGGTTAGGTTTGATACCAAACTTGGTGACACCAATTCCATCCAAGTCAGGTAATAGTTGAAATCAATTACATTCAAATCTCAATCCAAAGTGATATTCAAAGAGTTCAAATGGAAAAAAAGAACGCAACAGGACTTTTAACGAGGAAAATACAAGAACACCATGAGTACCACAGGTTCCGTTAGCAAACCACCCACATTTGCTGGCAGTTCATCTTGGCCCATTTACCAACGGCAATTTGAAGCCGTTGCTACAGCTAATGGAGAGAATAACCAAGAAAAATCTACATCTCTTGTAATTTCTTTATGAGGTCCGACATTAGAACCTATCCAAAGCATTCCAGTAGATGAACAAGGTAATTTCGACACGATCATCGCACTCCTAGACAAAAGATACGACAATCAATCCTTGAGTCAAGTATACCAGGTGCAAGTGGAGAAACACAAAAATGTGGAGAGTTTAATACCCATTCCAACCCAGACGTGCCAGAGGAATCTAAACATCATTTGGCCACACAGAGTTTAATAAACGGTATCAGAGATGTTGCAGTTCAAAGCAATTTAAGGCTTAGTGGCATTAAGAAGAGCAATGAAGCGTTACTCCGGCTTTTGGAAATAGAGAACGTCGTAAACATGACCAAACCGATGGTATTAGCAATTTCCTTCAGCCAGCAAGAACCAGAATCGTCACTTCAGGCAGTGCTAACCGGTATAAACAAAGTACTAGAACAGTCACAAAGAACTGAATACAGAAGAGCCTGTTATCGTTGTGGACGGACAGAGCGCTTTCAACGTGACTGTTGAGTAAGGCTATCTGAACGATCACCAACCAGGGGTAACCCACAATACAACTACCGTGTGATCAATCTGAAGTGTCCTTAGTTGGCAATACTTAAATTCTTGTGGCAACAGTGTACAGTTGGTATTTAAAATAAAAGACACAGAAGAAAAGATTTTTGCTTCTTTTCCACAAGTACAATATTACATTTCTACTAACCAACTATAACCTGAGTCATCAAAATGAACGAAACGGCAACAGCAAAGCATAAAATATTCAACATTGTTTAAAATAAAATAGCAAATAAAATAGCATGTTTTTCGCCTAAGTGTTAAATTTCGAAATGTGTGTTTGACATTTACACTTTCTTTCTCTTAAACAAGACCTATTTTAATACAAAAACTGCTTATTTAGCGCATAGCGACAAATTTCGACTTTACTATTAATTTTCTAATGCAACGAAATAATGCAATAATTATTATTTCAGACTGATTAAATAAATTCTATAAAAATGACTTAGTTTAACACCACCGGATGTTACATTTTAAATGGGACACCCTATATATAATAGCATTTTTGGATTCGTAATTAAATTCTAATTATTTTGTATTAATACTTCCCTATACCTATCCCAAACGGTTTTCTAGTTATTAATTGTTATTTTGTCTGTTCATTGGGTTTTCTCTCCTCTAAAATTTTTTCCTGCAACAGATAAGTATTTAAAAATTGTATATGTAGAACAAAGTGTAGTAAGGCAATTTCGTAAAATTGCCCGGATTACTGGCTGTCCGTACAGAGATTCTTCCTCACAGTTATTCTGAGAGAAAGAGATGTCTACAAAATGATCAACCAGTATTCCTGTATATAAGTAATGTATTGTATAATACTTATATTATATTATATTGTGTAATACTTATCTGTGTTTGGAGACGTTTCAACTCCGAGTCTGGAGTCGTTGTCAATCGTTTAGTGTTGTTTTCGAGGTTTTTTCTACAAAATTTTCGATTCGATCTTGAATTTCTTGTTTGTCAAAATTTGACACTGACAATTTGTCATTTGGCGATTACTTGACGACAAATTGTGTTATATACAGGAATACTGGTTGATCATTTTGTAGACATCACTTTCTCTCAGAATAACTGTGAGGAAGAATCTCTGTACGGACAACCAGTAATCCGGGCAATTTTACGAAATTGCCTTACTCCACTTTGTTCTACATATACAATTTTTAAATACTTATCTGTTGCAGGAAAAAATTTTAGAGGAGAGAAAACCCAATGAACAGACAAAATAATTCAAGACCTCCTCAACAATCTTTTCGAAATTACTTATTAATTGTTTTCAATATTTTTTGTCAAAAAAATGAAGTTTTGATAAAACTATTCGTTATTCATGGACAATGTCGAAAAATTACAGCAAGAACATGCAGGTAGTTCTGTGATATCTAAAACCAATGAACAAGAGAAAGTTCGCAAGATTGCAAAATAATTTCATTAATTATGGCTCAAGAAGATCCTAACTTTCTAAAACAAATAATTTGGACTGATGAAGCCAAATTTTCCAAGGAAGCTATTTTTTATAAAAGAAACAAGCATTTCTGGGATTACCAAAATCCACATATCGTCAAGGAAATGGGATTTCAAGAAAAGTTTAGAATTGATGTTTTTCGTCTACTGAAATTTGACAAAATATATTTGCTCATTTACGATGAGCTCCGAGAAATACCTATAACTTCTTAGAAAAGCTTTCCTTAGAAGTACATCCTACCAGCTGATTTCAATTGGATGGAGCACCGACGCATTGCACTGATCGTTGGTATAGACATTTGGGACCGTGGGATTCGTCTGCTAGTTCACCTGATCTCACGGCACTTTATTTTGATTTGTAAGGTGAATTGAAAAAAAAGTATTTATAACACCGGTACTGAGTAAACAAGACCTCCGCCAATGAATGACCAAGTTCATTGAAGGGATAGATGTCAGTGTTATAAGGAGGCCTACAACAACAGGTATCCAGATTATAGAATAGTTGGAATTCGAACGTCCTCATTTTGAACATTCATTAAAATAATATTCTAATTTCGTATAATATGCTTTTCTTTTGTATTGTAATATGTTGATTTTATTATATTTATGTTATTAGATGTACTGAAATTGGTGAGATTTCTCGTCAAGACATTTTAACGTTATCTAGATAAATATCCCAAAATAATCCAATTACACAAACTTGATTTTATTTCCGAAACATTAGTATCTAGTATCTAGGTATAGGAGTATCATATACTATTTTAAAGGGATTTTGATTCCCTTAAAGGGTGGTTGATGATATACAGGGTGTTCCATTTTAAAAAATTCTCTTTTACATATTTTTATATCTAGCAATAAATGTATATTACAGAACAAACTTCTGTCTTCCAGCCTCATAAATAGGCAAGTTGTAAGCTACTTCCAAAATTTTAAGTTTGTATGAACTCAAATACCGCCCTAAAAACATTTAATTGGAGCGATGTTTTGAACAAAAAATATAGAAAACAATTAATAACTAGAAAACCATTACGGATAGGTATACGGAAGTATTGAGAAAAATTAATCTGCAAGTAAATACGAATCCAATAATGCTATATACAGGGTGTCGCATTTAAATTATCAACACTTTTTGGTATTTAGGTACCTAAATTTTCAGAAACATCCCATGTTCCAATTTCGGACGTCTGAAGTACCATCGACCGTCGGACACCCTATATATAGAGTGAGGTCCTGAAGTAATGGGTAAATTTATTTTCTACAAAATTATGAACGTAAATGAATAGCCTAAAACAGAACAATTTATAATTATATATGAAATAACACTATTTGAATAAAATAACTCACTTTAGCCTTGAACTTCCTACTCGTAAACATTACCCCTAAACATTGCTAAGTGTAACGTCACATATATCCATAAGATTTTATTATTTTCGAAAGATTATTTTAATTTAATAACTTCTAAAACTTTAACGTATGCCAAATCTGCTATTTTTAACCCAACAAATTATCATATTTTGCTCCAAGTTGCTTCTGCATTTGACTTGCAAATGAGAATCATTATTACGCCCTACTAAAATTAACAGCTTGAGTTCTTTTCAAGGGAAAAGCTATTAAAGACTACATACTGTAATTAAGTTTCATTAAAGTCTAAGATCTGAAATTTATTAAAAATTCTTCATGAAAATAGAAGTTTTCTTGTTGTAAATTATTCTTACCTACAATATTCAACTGCTTATATCTTTAACATTGTGTATTCACACTACTATTCTCAAACGAAAAATGATAAGTTATCTTTCTCATTCAAGCTAAACATAGAAAACACAGTAAATAATTTGTGTGTTTCATCATTATGACAGACAGAAAGTAACGGGTTCCACAATCGAATTGGTGTATATGGTATTTTCTGTTAGATAATCCTCTACTTTGTTGCATTATCAAAGTGAGTTACCAAATAGGTGCATAAAAATGGCTGACAACCGCAAACATCAAAAACCATGGGGCGATCTAAAGTGTATTCAGGGGCGCCATAATTTCCATTTATATTCCTCTATAAATCATATTTTTACAAAGTTCATTTTACATTGAGAAAAAAAATACGGAAAACTTTGACGAAGTAGTCACCCTAAATAAAAACTGTACTTGCGTATAACGATAAAAACCACTCAAATTAACAACGCTGACAAGAATGGGATTCCCGAAGAATTAGAGTTCATTCCGGAATTGGAGACCATACATGTTGACGAATCAGAGGTAACAATCAATATATCTCGAAATGGCGGCAATATATAAAGGCGATTGCCTATATAATGAGGAAGATTAACGGAACGTCAATCGAACGATTTTATTATTCTGTGGTTTTACGTTAAATAGTATATTTTATTAAATACAATATTTTAAATGGTTCCAAATAAATTATATAGTGTTATGTATTCGAATGTAAAAATACAATGAAATTTAGATATCCAAACAACGAAGAGTTTTAGGAACTATTTTCACACATTCACAATAATAACTATTTCAGTTTAAAAATTACGATTAATAAATATCGTGAGGAATCGTTAAAAAATAAGCAACTTAAGTCAGTTCTATTATATATATATATATATATATATATATATATATATATATTTGTTTTTAAGTTTTGGCGGGCACTAAATGTTTTAGGTGGTTTCCTGGAATTCATCCGCGTAGTTGATAACTGATCCCTGCTGGGATAGATGGTAAAATGACGACGTTTCGACACAGTCATATCTGCCCTCTTCAGGTCGGTTTGCATAATTCTCGTAGCCTTCTGCTTTCGCTTCTAGTTACTCGAATACTTTGAACCATATTTACAAAGCAATGAAAGTTGCAAACTTGCGAGAGCCCAATGAATAGCCATTATTATATTGTTACGAAATTTACCAAGGCCGACCCTGTTTCATTTCAGTACGACACCGATTGCTTCTAAAAAAAATGTTCACGAAATGGATCGGCAGCTGTAGGATTGATGACTGATTTTACGAGAATTTTCTATGCTGGTTTAAAAAGGAAGCAGCCCACGACCGCAAGTTAGTAATACCGCGACGACTAGCGTATATTGTAATGTTATTGTGAATCAGCTGTTCTGTATAATTTGATGTAAATAAAGTTCTAGAAAAGTGAAAGTGAATATTAGTTTAATAATTTTAAATTGAACCCACGGACTTTACAACAATTTGGTTATCAGAATTAGAGGATTAAGTGCAGTTAAAATAGTAATTTGATTTATGGAAAATTCGTAGTATGGAAAAAACCGACGAAACTACAAAAAAAAATTGTCAAACAGGTTACGGAGGGAGTAGACGAGAAAATAGCACAGATTCTAGAAAGACGTGACAAGAAGGAGAAACAAAATCAAGAAGAAATTCAACAAAGGTTAGTGAAATCTTTTGATGATAAACTTAAAGTTGAATTACTAAATCTTGTCACTAATATCGGTGAAAAACGTAAAATAGAATTAGAAAATCTTGTCACTACGATGAAAAGCGAACAACAAAATCTGGTTTCCGCCATGAAAAGCGAACAACAAACTCTTGTTTCTACAATGAAAAGCGAACAACAAAATTTAATGGAAGGATTATTCTCGAAATTTGTAGAGAAACAAGATCAAATTGAATTAAAACGACACGAAACTGAAGAGAAAAGACAACTGCAATTTGAAGAATTAATGCAAATAGTAGCACAAGTTAATGAAACAGTTAATGACAGAATGCAAATAGTTGAGTCAGACATAAAAGAAATAAATGATGACATTAAGACCATAAAAAATACGGTGGATACTCTTGAAACCAAAGTAGATGACCTCGATTTCATCCAAAGTCAGGTGAAGTTTGAAATCAGTTCTATTCAAAACACAGTTCAAGATAAAATCAGTGCCATCCAGAATAAGGTAGAAACAGAAATCAAAAAAATGCAACAGGACTTACAGCGAGGAAAATACCAGCACACTTTGAGTACCAAAGGTTCCGTTAGCAAACCACCCACATTTGATGGCAGCTCATCTTGGCTCATGTATAAACGGCAATTTGAAGCCGTGGCTACAGCTAATGGATGGGATAATCAAGAAAAATCCACGTCTCTGGAAATTTCGTTAAGAAGTCCGGCCCTAGAACTCCTCCAAAGCATTCCAGTCGATGAACAAGGCAATTTCGATAAGATCATCGCCATCCTTGGCAATCGCTACGACAATCAATCCTTGAGCCAGGTATACCAAGTCCAACTGAGTGGAAAAAAGCAAAAATTCGGTGAAAGCTTCCAAGAATTCGAAGCAGAGATTAGACGGTTAGTTCACTTGTCCTACCCAGACCTGCCTGAGGAAACGAAAGACCAGTTGGCCACACAGAGTTTCATAAACGGCATCAGAGATGTGGAAGTACAACGAAATCTAAGTGGCGTCAAGAAAAGTAATGAAGCTCTACTTCAGGCTTTGGAAGTATAGGCCGTCATAAACATGTCCAAGCCAAGGGTACGAGCAGTTTCCTTTAACCAGGAAGAGTCAGAGTCACCATTTCAAGCACTGCTGGCTGGTCTGAACAAAATATTAGAACGGTCACAAAGAACTGGCACCAGGGGGGGCATGTTACCGCTGCGGACGGACAGGACACTTCCAACGTGATTGTCGAGTGAGGCCACCTGAACGATCACCGACCAGGGGTAACCAACAGAACAGCCACATGTCCAGGGACCGTCAGCCAGTCAGCTAAGGGGGCGAATGTTGACTAACCCTCCACCAAAACGTTATCCATCCGGGGATTTTGCAGAGATAGCGGCAGCCTAGTCATCAGAGGCATCATCAATGGGCGAGCAGTTACCATCACCATGGATACCGGCGCCGATGTGTCCATTGCCAAGTCCAGGGTTTTGAGAGCATCAGAAATTCGGCCAGTTACCAATAACATCCAGCTCAGAACAGCCACCGGCGAGTCCATGTCAATACAGGGTGAGGCAGATGTCGTGCTACAGATAGGGGACAACATGATCTGGCATAGGGTCCTGGTAGCGAATATTGAGGACGATTTTATACTGGGAATGGACCTAATTAGCCAGCATGGATTTATGTTCTACCCGAGATATGATTTTCTTCGGTTCCTAAATACCTCCATAAAATTTGTGGCAAAGTGTTCAGCTAGAATTCCCGGTCGAACGGAACAGATTATTCATGGACAGCTAGATAGCAATCCTGGGAGCTGCGTTGGAGTGGTGGAGCCCGTACACACAACTCATGACTACTTAGTTGGACGAGCTATAGTTAAAAGCGGACGAGATATACCAATCAGAGTCCTGAATTTGTCCAACAACGACATCAGAATTTACCAATGGTCAAGAGATAGCTTGTTTCGAGCCAGTAGAGACCATCATCAATTGCGAGGAAGAGTATCAGACTTCGGTGAAGGAGACAAGGCCCGATAAAGAGTTCCTACAACAGTTTGCCGACCATTTGACACACTTGACACCAGAGAACCAGAAGAAAGCCAAGGAATTTATCACAAAGCACTGGCAAATTTTTAACAGTAAAAATGGAACCACCGGTCGCACCAACATCATCCAGCATCGAATAGATACCGGAAAGGCTCAACTCATCAGAATACCTCCTAGACGACTACCGTTGGGGTAAGAACAGGCAGTCGAGGAAAACATCGAGTCCATGTTACAAAATGGAGTTATTGACCCATCCATCAGCCCATGGTCTGCTCCCGTCGTGCTAGTAAAAAGAAGGATGGAACCTCCCGATTTTGCGTGGATTACAGAAAGCTGAATGATGTCACGAAGAAAGACAGCTATCCACTACCCCGAATCGATAACAATTTGACCACACTGGCAGGCTCCCGTTGGTTCTCCACACTAGACCTAAAAAGTGGATATTGGCAGGTTGGTCTACACGCGAACGACAAACAGAAGACAGCGTTCTCCACCAGTAAAGGGCTGTTTCAGTTCACGGTCATGCCCTTTGGGTTATGTAATGCACCCGCTAGATTTGAAAGGCTAATGGAGTATGTATTGAGCGGGTTAACATGGAGGACGTGCTTAGTATACCTCGAGGACATTCTAGTCATGGGTCAGACATTCGACGACCATGTGAAGAACCTGGACGAAGTATTCTCCAGAATTATTAATGCCAACCTGAGACTCAATCCGAAGAAGTGTTCCTTGTTCCAAAAAGAAATAGAGTTTTTGGGCCACGTAGTGTCCGAGTCAGGAATCCGCACCAACGAAGACAAGATAGAAGCCATCCGTGATTGGCCAGTTCCAAGAGACAAACATGAACTGGGCCTCTGTTCATATTACCGGCGGTTTGTT